>JAIPRM010007602.1:0-16998 GCA_025469315.1 Stegophylla sp. TES_Ste_2020 | reverse complement strand
ACGTTGAAGTGCATAATTTTACGAAAAACTAACGATTTCCGTCGAAATTCTAACTTCAAACGGGTATAAAAAAAAAGTTGACTTACGATTTTTGAGATTTTTCCAGATCAATTAGACACATATGTCAGTGAGATTATATTAAATTTTCAAGTCTTAATATCAAAAATCAAAAATTTTATTGCATAAAAACTAACAAAAAAATGAGATATTTCCGAAATTTTCAAAATGCCGTACTTAACTCAAAATTGATCAAATCTTTTTGAAATTTTTGTGACATATTTTCGTTTATATTTTTAGTGGTTGGTGAAAATTTCAAGTCTCTAGCCGCATTATTTTAGAAGTTGATATTTGTGCTTCCATATTTTATCCAAGAAAATTTGCTACATACATGACTAGCATTCAAACGTCAAATCACAATTAAATGTTGTTCGGACTTGGAAGATTTCCTTATGAGCGTTTGTCGTTTGAATAACAGTGAGATTTATTAATAAATTGCTTATAATAGCAGTTTTCAGAAATGATCTATTAAGTGTTGGATTTTATGACTAGCTCGTTTGACACGCGAAATAATATCACTATACTCTTATTTTAGTACATTTAAGAAATATTAATATAATATTTTATATACATTAATAATTGATATTTAATGTCTTATTTTACAAGCATTTGAAATTTTTAATTACTGTAAAAAAATACATAATGTTTTCTGTGATATTATTTGTTAGAAACTATTTTAGTTTAGTTAGTGATTTCGTGTGCCAAACCTAAGAAATTAAATGAGCCTAAAATGTCATTCATCATACAACAGAAATAGGGTATTACACTGAACGCATCAAAAAATATAATATTATAATATTATACTCATTTGGTATTTCACTCGTCAACGATATTCGTTTATAATAATATTTTTTTAGATTCTGATCGAAGTGAAGAAGGCAGTGTTTTTACAATGATGTTTATTTAAAATTTTGATTGGAGCGAAGAAGCTTATAAATTTACAATGATGTTTATTTATTTATTCATTTTTTTCCGTTCTGTAAACACTTTTGTGTATAGAAATATTGATTTAAAAACCTCGGTCAACCACTTTTTGTATGAAAATTCGACTATAGATGGTACTTTATACTTAAAATTTCTCAAAATTTGCATTATTTTAAAGGGCACTTGTTGCCAGGCCAAGATTTTAGAGAAAGTACGGACAAATTTTATCGAATATTTATAGTTAACGAACACTCTACAAATTTGACTATGTTTTTTCGCTATTTTATGTATTTTTCAATGCTAAATATGATGATGTGAACTAAAATGTGCGCGCATCAATAGTTCTAAATATTCTATTTTGAAAATTTAATATATTATGTTCGGGTATTATATTATATATAATACATAAAATTCTTCTTAAAAAGTTTCAAACTTAACCAAGGTAAACTAAATATTTTGCACTATATTCAACCGTGTGTAACTAGAGGCAACACGATAAACATAAGTACTACATTACATTATAGTGAATTAATGTTTATTTACCATAATTAGAGCCGCTTTATTATTTTATTATGATCTTTATGCTGTATTGTAACCTGTTATTATTCATGAAGTATTCATTAGGTGTAAGAGAATATATGAATATAAATTTTCGTTTTTTGTAAATATTGTTTATAGCTAAGTAATTTTTGGATCAACATTTAAATGTTTAATGTTTCAAAACTGATAATTATCATAATGTATTAGATTAAGCTCTACTCAGAATCGTTTTATTGAAGAAATGATTTATCGTTTAAGAGTTAAAGAGTTAAGAGTACCCCACTTGAGGTGCGGAAAACATCCCAAGGTGCGAAGTATACACTTTTTTAATTTTTATGTGTATATATTTTCGTACAGAAATACTTGTCTAAAAGTTTCAGCCAGCAACTTTTTGAAACCGGATTTGCCTCTAGATGGTACTTTAAAGAGGCCGTTTTTCGAAATAATCAATTGTTTTCTCAAACCAATGGAAACATTAACCAAAATTTAACTAAAGAGACTCAGAAACAATATTTATTTTTATTTCAAACTTAATGAAAATTTAAACATTGATAAACAATAATATGGAAAATATTTTGTAACAAGAAAATTTTGAAAATGTGAAAAAAATAATTGGGAATTTTTTCTAACATTTATTTTTTATTTTTTTTTATTTATCGGATAAAAAGAAAAGTTAGAAAAAGTAAAGTAAAGTAGAGTGAAATAAAGTTATGTAAAATAAAGAAAAGATATGTAAAGCATAGACGAGAAAGCTGGACATACTTCACACTAAGAGTATTCTTCGCTCTTCGGGTCAGATACACTTGATGGGTGTGTTGAAAATTACGACTATTATTGTTCTTTATATTATTAACTTCCTTTATTCAGAATCTTATTATTGAAATATAATTTGAGAAAATTATACAAAGGTATTGTAGTAAACCGATCTGAGTTCAAAATCGCTTTCCAATAATATATCTTCAATAATTTATCATCGGTTTCGAATTGTTATCCATAAACATAACACTCGTGCCAAGGTAAACGAATTTGGGCGATGAACGACAACGAGTCGTATGCCTCATACCACACTTCCCCTCATGTCACGGTATCGTGTTCGTGAATTTTAATTTTAGATGACAGATACGCGACGATCACAATATTATTATTCGTTCGATTCCACGATTGCGTTTTTCAAAATTCTTATTATTACATTTTTTATCGTAACATCGTTATATAACATTTTCCAATTAGCTAACGCACTGACAACTAAAACCTGACACTAATTAAATTTAGTTAGTGAATATAATATATGAATACATATGAATTTATATATAAAACGCATACCTCTTAACTGCGTACATCTCTTAATAAAACGGACAATTCAAATCAAAAGAAAATTTTTATACTTTTCAAAACAGCAGTAGCGGACTCGTTAACTGCACAGTGGACAACTTTCATTCCCCTCAGGCCATGGATGTTCGCCATTTGGAGTTTCTCCGTCAATATTTACGTCAGGTGTTTTGAGGTTAGCGACAATTCAGGAAACTATTATATATATATATATTATATTGTCCAAATAAATCTTTTTTGTTCATCTTGTTCCAAAAATATTACAATAAACAATGCAAGGTGTTTCACTGTATAGTGGTAAAAATATTTTTGTAGGTAATTTCTGCTTCTGAATTTTCCTGCTCTAAATTTTAAATATATGTGTCTCTTGAACTACTGATCGAAAAAGAAAAACTTAGACATAATTGAAATAACATGTATTGCAGGTTTTTTTCATAAAAATTAAGTACATTTTTTTTACTGTTTTAAACAAAATAAAAGAGAAGTAAAATAAAAAGAAATTTTCGAAAATGTTATTGACCTAGACTAAACCATAAAAATAAAGTCAAAGTAGCAACCCTATTTTTTTATGTAAGATAAAAAAGTATTATAAAATAGATCAGTACTTTTTCTGAATGAGTTTTTATCATTTTTATTATTGTTTTTTAAATCACTTAAAAGCGATTATTGTACATATAATTGTTATTAAATTATATCAAAATAAATGAAAATATAATGTATACTATTCTGTACGTTTTTCGTCTGCAAAAACAATGCGACGAAGCATTAATGGTCAAAACAAGAATCCAAAAATACCCTACAAAAATTATAGATTTAACTATTCTATTGAATAATATCATACGAAAATATTGTAAATAAACGATTTTTTATAAAATAAATTTCAAATGTTTTAATTAATAGCAAGGAAAAGCCGGACATACTTCGCACGATGGTTGTTCTTCACACGACGGGTGGGATTCTCTTGACGGGTGTATTGAATTTTTGAAACGATAAATAATTTCTTCAATAAAACGATTCTGAACGAAGGAAGTTAAATAATAAAAAAAATTAATGAGAAAAAAAATGTTAGAAAAATGTCCAATTTTTTTTTTTCACATTTTCAAAATTTTCTTACGCCAAAATCTTTCTTATATGACTTTCTATCCATGTTTAAATTTTCATATAATTCGGATCAAAAAATGATGGTTTTTCGAGTCGTTTTTGTAAAATTTTGGGTAGTTTTTTCAAAAAAAAAATTGAAGAATTGAGAAATTCAAAAAATTACCTCTCTAAAGTACAATCTAGAGGCGAATCGGGTTTCAAAAAGTTATTGATCGAAACTTTTGGACAAGTATTTCCATACGAAAAGTTGTACTCAGAAAAAAATAAAAAAATAAACACCATTGTAAAAACACTAGCTTCTTCACTTCGTTCAGAATCTAAAGAACAGGGTTAACGTACTTGGAAATACAGGACAAAATGCGTCCCGTACAACTTTTGTCGTGACAACGGGACGCAAAGTTGAAACATTGGACAAATCCCGTGTAATACAGGACGTATGGCCACTCCAACCTTGATACACAAAAGCTGACGTCATACACTCCTTATTAAACCGTTCTACGTTAGCCGATGTATTTTTTCCGTCGTGTCAGACATCGAGTCGCGGCGAAATCGACGTTTTCTTATTATTGTCGTAGGTCACGAAAACAAATAATTCTTGCGCATAGTCACCTAAATTTTAATTAACGGAAGAGAGCCAAAAATGATACCTGCTGGAGACGGTATATTCGTTTCGGAGCCGAGATTTCCCTATGGACCTTTTGGAACGACGCCAACGAATACCGGACGTGTTTTCCTCCATTACCGTTGATATTCGCCAAAATCGTTTATCGTTGAAACAAAAACAAAAACCCGGAAAAAAAACCTCGTTATTCACGAAATTAGGTGATGTATATACTGTCGTTTTCCACTGGATCATTAAAAAAAAAAAAAAAACACCGACGGTCATTATAATATACACACTACTGGCGAGCGCGCGCGCGCGCGCGCGTAATTTTAGAATCATTCGTCATCGTTTCGGACGAGCAGCTCGGCGTACGACGCGGTGGCGGTATAATATTATGTATGACCTGTCCGCCGTAGTTTCCCCCCCCCACCCGACGTCGCCTCCGGGACGAAACAATCGCTGCTGCCTACCGAAAACGATCGGTCGTTAAAAATAAATCGCCAGTCCTGAAAATCTAGCGTGCACGCTATGCACGGGATGCAGGATGAGTAATATTAACAATTATTATCGTCGTGATCGACAGGTTGTTTGGTGAGAACGACGGGTGATCATTCGAGAAACTAAACCGGACTACGGGCGGGCGCGGAAAATCTGTAGGTCCACCAAATCCCTACAACCACTCCCCTGCACCTGTGATTGAATCGTAGCGGTCATGCACGGGGGCCGGAATGTTAAAAAAAATATACCTATGATTCAACCAACTTCTTTCACGAAAAAAAAAAAAAAAAAAAAAAAACCGGACATACTTCGCACGGTGGGCGGGATTCTCTTGACGGGTGTATTAAATTTTAAAGAAACGATGAATCATTTCTTCGATAAAACGATTCTGAACGAGGGAAGTTAATAATATAAAAAGGATGTTAATATAAATATAAAATAGTAGGTTAGATTCTGTGTAAACATATACATAACAATGTATACATATATGTACATGGTAGTCCGTGTAATATGTGACAACTGATAAGGCGTTGTGGCTTTGAGAAATGTATTTGCCGCGGCATGCCAAAGGCCACACCGTAATTACCGCCTTGTACCCTATTAAATTAAGCGTCGAAAAATACGTAGGATAAGATAAGCGAATAACAAATACCTTTTAGTGTCCGTACTTTCTTCGAGTTTTTTTCAGTCGTACCCTTGTAAAATGTTTAATTCTCTGTCCGTAAGAAATTTTATTACACCAAAATATTCGCAATGAAATTTTCTATCTAGACACCAAATTTCAAAACAATCGGTTTGGCCAATTTTCTTATATGTACGTTAAAGTGCGTGATTTTAGGTAAAACTAACGAATTCAGTTGAAATTCTAACTTCAAACGGTTATATAAAAAAAAATTGACTAACAATTTTTGAGATTTTTTCAGGTCAAGTAGACATACATGTCAGTGAGATCATATTAAATTTTTAAGTCTTAATATCAAAAATCAAAAATTGTATTACATAAAAACTAACAAAAAATTAAAAATTTCCGAAATTTTCAAAATGCTGTACCTAACTCAAAATTAATCAAATCTTTTTGAAATTTTAACGAAATGTTCTCGTAACTATTTTTAGTTTTTTGTGAAAATTTTAAGTCTTTAGCTGCATTATTTTAGAAGTTATGTCAAAAACTAATTTTCAATGTTACGGGAATTGTGGTAATAGCATATTTTGCCGTTTTTTGACAATTTTTTTTTCAGTTTTTCGGCATTTTTAGAAAAAATATTGAGAAATTTGAAAAATGACCTGTAAAAAGTACCATCTGGGTTCGATTTTGGATGTATAAAATTACTGATCGAAATTTTTGGACCAGTAGTTCTATACAAAAAAGTGTTCACAGAGAAAGAAAAAAAAATAAACATCATTGTAAAATCATAAGCTTCTTCACTTCGTTTAGAATCTAAAAGGGAATATAACTTTGTATAAAATCAGTAACAATTTTTAGATTCTGATTGAAAAAAAAGAAGCTAGCGTTTTTACGTGATGTATATTAATTTTTTTTGTTATTTATATGTAAAAGTTTTCGCATTGAAATACTTGGTTGAAAGTTTTGACCAGCAACTATTTAAATCAAAATTTTCCTCAAGAAGGTACTTTTAAAAGGCCATTTTTAAAAATTCTCAATGGTTTTTCACAATTTTGGAAAAACTAATAGATATATGCTGAAAAAATATTTTTCCTTATGTTCGTTCAAATCTCTTGACTTAAAAAACGCGACACACTTCGCACCATGGGTATTGTTCGTTCCTCAGGTGGAATACTCTCGATGAGTGCTGTAAATTTTAAATAGACGGGAAATAATTACTTCTTAGCAAAAAAAAAAATCAAAAATTAAAAAGAATTGTAATTTGAGTGGAGTACGTTGATCGAATTTAATTAATAACGAACAGAACAATCTATGTCCGTTTCGTGAAACGGAAAAATAATAACCGACTGGCTGAAATAATCTCATAGCAACGCGTTTCCATACACGTAGTGGCAAATCGGAAAATTAAAAAACGCAGGCGGATTTCAATTTCGTTTTGACCGTTGGCCTGTGCGAAAGAGTAATCCGCTTAAAGTTGTTTTCTCGGCATATTCGCTATCCTCGTGATAGCGTTCGTCTTTGACTCTATTATATTCAACACAATGGAGTCATTCTCACGTGTATCACCGAACACGTCATAATTTTGGAAACCTGAGGGTAAGACCGACGGTGACCGAAACGCGTATTGGTGGAAAACACGGGCGCGATTCACCCCGACTCTATGGAAATGGACCATCCCCTTGGTACGTCGTGGATTTTCGATACATCGAATAAAATCGATCGCTCAGTATCCAGCGGTGGTGAGAATCAATCCCCCATGGAGATGGACGAGCCCTTCGCGGTGGTTAGGTTAGGTTAGGTTAGGTTAGGTTAGGTTAGGTTAGCCGAGCCGCTCGCGTTCGACCAGCCGATGGAGGTAGACGAGCTTTCTGAGACTATGGACGTAGATCTTTCGTGGGCAGATGAAACGTCGTTCATGTACGTGGACTGGTGGTGAGTCATCGTCGGGTTGCGTCTACATAATTTTTTCGTTTTTTCTTGTTTTTCTATGATTTTTCATTATTTATAATTTCCTTTCAACGCTGCTGCTGTACATTTTGTATTTTTCATTATATATTTTTCTATATTAGTAATCGTGTTCGTGTCGTCCGACATCATATTATATATATTTTTATTTATTTATTTACTTTTTTTTTATGCTGTTCATGAGTTTATTTTCATTATTATTGTAAATTTCGTATTTTATATATTTTTTTTCTTTTTCATTAATAACGACATCATACGAATGTATATATATATATATATATTTTATTTTTTATATATATATATACATTCTATTCAAACGTTTTTTTTTTCGATGTTGTTGTACATTATATATTTTGTACTTTTGTTTCTCCATGTAAGTAATATTGTGTTCATATTTTATTGCAAATAATGTTTATAAACATTTTTTCGTTATTGTTATTAAATTTTGAATTATTTTATTTTACTTTATTGTAAATATTCAAGTTATTATGTAATTTTGTGTGTACTTTATGTGTTTTGATATTTTTTTCAATATACAATTATTTGCCATCATAAAACAAGTTATGTCGGTTTTTATAAAAACTAGTAAATATAACCATTTTGATTTAGCTTTTGAATTATTATCTCCCCCCGGGTGGAATTTTATCCTGCGAGCGCGCTTGTTCTCATATCTGATCGGAAAGAAGTAGACACGGAACCCAGGGGAATTGGGTAGATCCATAGACGCTGGAACTCTCGAAATATTCGTTTGGTTCACTTGTGTTCGAGTTTTTCTTTTCTTTTATTATTATTTACCACGTTTTCCAAAAAATATTGTTAAAACGATATTCCTTCTCCTTACCTGCTATATTGTGTGTGTGTGTGTGTGTGTGTGTGTGTGTGTGTGTGTGTGTGTGTGTGTGTGTGTGTGTGTGTGTGTGTGTGTGTGTGTGTGTGTGTGTGTGTGTGTGTGTGTTTGTATTCAACTAACGACATTGATAATATTCTTGGGATAAATTTCGCCTCCTCTCTATTGCCACGGAAATGAAATCCCGGCAACACGCCTGCCGAAAATGGTAATCCGCATCATATTACTGAATAACGCGTTGGAAATAATTGTATGCAGATTGAAATCGTCGGTTTTCTATTATACAGAACATACCCGTGTGTCTGCGCAGTTACATCAATAATTGTGCGCTGTTCGGACGAATATTATATGGCTGGTGCTCGTAATAATAAATGTGCTGCAGTTGCAGAATGAAGTCTTGCTATTCGCTAATCATTAGTCGTATGATACTTATTATGTTAACAACAAAATAGAATATAAGTTATAACTACACCGTTTTATAAAAAGCGTTTTAGTGACAGAGAATCCAAATGACATTGTAGATAATCATAATCAAAACATTAAGATACCCCTTATCACTTTCCAGCAAAAAAATTTTCAAAATCGTGATAAATTAATATAACATAATAATAAATAACGTACACACATATTACAGATTGCCCTTAAGCATATATTTAAAAGTAAATTAAAAATAATTATTCAAAAAATTGAATATAAGTAAAAATAATTTAAATTTAATTAGGTTTTATTTAACATGGCTAATGATGAGGAGTCTGCAACTACAAATTATTTTGAATTATTTTGAAAGTGCAAAAAAATTAAAATAAAATTGTCCTCTTTTAAAGATAGATGAAATAGCACAAAAAAAAAAAAAAAAAAAGAAGAAGTAATTTTTATATATTTACGTGTAACCAATGTCCAAAATCATATTGCAATCAAAAAATCAATTGAACATAAAAAAGTTATTTATTCAATTGCTCCAACAAATTAAATTTTAATCCAAGTTTCATATACTTATTTACTACCGTTTACAAAATTATGAATATATACTACCAAAATAATATTTTACATAATATTATAGACAGTTTTGAATTTTATAGCATTGATGTTTTTAATAATTGGAAACGTGAAATTGAACTAGCCAAACGGTCATTTTTTTAACAAAATCAATGAGTTGTCTGAAATAGGAAATCAAATTTATAATTATTATAAATGCCTGAGAAGTGGTTTCTATAACTAATTAAATACATGCCAACGACACTTAAAAACACAGGGTTCTAACAAAATAAATAGGTAGTGTTCAGCAAGTTATAAGTTAATGTATTAAGTATTAATGAATCAAAAATCACTAAAAAACTGCCCCATTATATTATTGGCAACCACATAGGTCATGAAAATGAAACAGGACATTTACCTTTAAATAAATCTATCAGTATCTAAAATATCACAAAACGTTACATTTGATAGAATTTTAGACAAAATTGGTAATAATAATACTAACAATCATTTAGAAAAGACACTTTTGTTCAATTTGTTGACTAAAAAAGATTTATGTAATATTGAAACTTTATAATTATATTATACTTATTCATTATGATTTTGAATTTTTTTTTTCCTGGTAAATAATAACCTGATATACTGTTATGATAACAAGGTCAGCCATCTTGCAGATATTCGGATTCTCTGTCACTAGAATCTTGTCGTTTTTTACATCATATTTTTCGGTGCATACGAATATTGCATGCGAAAAACATTAAATGTCCAAAATGCATATTATTTCTTATCCTTGTGATTCTAATTCCTTATCCTAATGTTTTTTTTTTTTTTAATTTAAATATGTAACATTTTCCTTCTCACTTAATACACTCAGTACGGTCTGTAGAAAATATTTACTGTGATAAAAATTGCACTACCATCAGGTCCGGTTTTCAGGTCTGAGGGTATCCACACTGGTGGATCTCCCTCCTCACGTAATGTCATGTTGTATTATCTATTTTAAGTTACCAAATTTACTTATTGTATAAAATAATTACAGATTGTGAATATAATTTTGTTTAGTTAAATAAAAAAAAAAAAAAAACCCTTTGGTCCGGATTAATCGTATTTGTGGCCCTAGGCCAGATTCCTTATTGGGCCCTAAAAATAGGGTTTTTCATAAAAACTGTATTTTTTTTCTAAAACAAGTTATTTTTTTTACAACTTAAATAAAAACTCAATAAATATAAAATTAGAATATTCCTTTTATTTATTAACATTATTTGTATTCAAAAACAGGGATGGACTCCAGGATGAGTTTAGGAGGTCAGCTGAACCACATTTTTTTTTCCACTATAATATTACAAATTTAAATGCTAGTTGAATTATGTGGACAGTTTAAAATTAAATAAATAATTTAAGTAAAGATGTAAAAAATAAAAAAAAACACGGTAAAAATAATTTGGAATAAATTGTTGAGTCAGTTGACAAAAATTTTAAATTATGTACATATTTTATAATTATGGATTCATTTACAAATACCTAAAACTACTTAAAAACATCGTTTTGAAGATTTCTGTAATATTTTCAACAAACTTGATGTATTGAATCCAAGGAAAATTAATCCTTATAAATAAATTAAGTGTTGAAATTCTTGTTAACTCGAGTTCTGGGTCCTTCTCGTATCCAAATTTGTATAAATATTGTATCAAGTATATTAGACATTAACAGTGCAACTTTAGAGAGAAGTTTTAGCTGACTTGATCGCCTAAAGACCTTTGCACAACGATGACTGATTAACGGTTATTAAATTCAGTTATGTTAAATATTAAAAGCACTTTCGACTCACATGCTTGACTTCAGTAAAAGGATAACTACATTTTATCAGATGAAAAAACGAAGAAAAAAATTTTCGTGAATAAACTGAAGCTCTGTTCGGAATAGTTTTATTGAACAAATAAACATTTTCATTAAGTTTCTTTAATTATAAAATGTTATAACATTATCTATTGTATAAAATATAAAACATTATCATTACGTGAATAAACATGAAAATATCAAATACGCAAACTATGAAAGTCAAATTTGGCTAGATACTAATTATAACTAATATATTATAATTTCCATATGACAAAAAATAAAAATATTATGACTGTAAATTTTTTAAAATTATTTTACCAATAAGGTGGAATAAAACTGTTCTTTATTTTTCTTGGTAAGCTCCAAGGCCCCCTTTGCCACTCCTTCCCCATTAATCTGGGTCTGACTACCCTTAACAATAACATTGAGTCTGATGAGGTGACGAATATACATATCTTTGTGTTACGCAAAATACAGAATGAATCAATAATGTGGGGGAACATTTTCGACGAACACGGTTTTAGCGTAGTTATAGTCTTTTATTATGTAGTATGTGTACTTTACGTGTACACTTATACGTGTACTTATATTTTGTGAGTAGTACTTACCAAAATTACTAAACAGAATTAAATTTTAATTTCTGAACCCAACTAGAATGCGGTGAAATATCGGGGTAAGGTTTTAGGCCGTTTGGATAAGTTCCGCATCGGCTTAGGGATATTGAATCTTGAATAAATATTTTAGTGAATAGAAAATGTGGTAAGGTTAGTAGATGATAATTTGTTGGCGATATAATTATGAAATGTGCACACCAGAAATTATTCCAGGCATGTCCACTCATACTAGCTTTTAATAGATTATTACTAAATTTATATAGATATTTATTTAATTATATTTATATAGATAATTATAAAACATATTTAATGGTAACTTAGATCATTAGATCATTAGAATTAATTCACTATCAATAGTAATAAAATTAGTCGTTGCCGATGTGTGAGTGTGTGTGTGTGTGTGCAATTATTTTTCAGCATACAATTCGATAAAATCCATTATTTTTTTCAAATATCTAATAATAGTCCAATACTATTAATTAATAACAAAGTAATCCATATATTTTTTTGTTTATAATAAAATATTTATAACAATAAATATTTACAGTACCTAATTTTCCGATTTTTTTCAATCAAAACCTTGTATATTTTTTAATTATTTGTCCGTAAAAATATTTCTTCTACCAAAATATTTACAATGGAATTGTCCATCTATATATCAAGTTTTATAAAGATTGGCAGAACCAATTGTTTTTTTATATAGAATAAAGTGTATAAATTTATGTAAAACTAATGAATTCTGTTAAATTATTAATTTTAAAGGTTATAAAAAAAAAAATTGACTTAAAATTTTTGAGATTTTTGCAGTATTGGTGGTAATATAAATTAATAATTAATATGTTTGTATTGAATTTTTAGGTCTTAATATTCAGACATTAAAATTTATTGAATTAAAACCATACAAAAAACGAGGCGTTTCCATTATTTTAAAAGTTCTGCTCATACCTCAAAATTGGTCAAATGTTTTCGAAATTTATATGAGGTATGAATGTGACTATTTTCAGTATTTGGTGAAAGTTTCAAATTTCTAGCTCTGTTATTTTTGAAATTATGAAAAAAAATAAATAAAATTATGTCAAATTTGTGAAAATTAAGTTTATAACGTTATTTACTGTCTTTTGTAAATTTTTGAATAGTTTAGGCATGCACTTAGAAGAAGTATTAAGAATTTGAAAAATTACCTCCCTAAAGTATCAACTAGAAAACATTTTCTATAGAGGTACTGTTTTAAACTTTTGGATAAGTAATTCTATTCGAACTCATGCATACATAACCAACAGTACTGAAAAAATCTTAAAAATCGTGAGTGAAGTTTTTTTTATAACTGTGTAAAGTTGGTATTTTGATAGAATTCGTTAGGTTTACTTAAAAATAACATACTTCTACATATATAAAAACAATAATCGGTACGACCTATTTTCACGAAACTTGGTACATAGATAGAGAATAATTACAAGGTGAATATTTCCGTGAAAGAAATTGTGAAATTAACTTAATCGATTATTATTATTATTGTTTATTAATTGGAGCTCCACTTAAAATCGTTTTATTGAAGAAATTATTCTATCGTTTCTTCAAAATGTAATACAACCGCCAAGAGTATCCAACCTGAGGATCCAAAATCACCTATGGTGTGAATATATGTCCGGCTTTTTTATTTTTATTTATTTTTTGTATATATTTGCATAGGTATATAATTTGCCAATTTTATCTCTTATAACTTCTCATCCCTAGTAATTATAATAATAATAATAATAATAGTAATAATAATAATAAATAACTGATTAAAAAATAATAATTTTACTTTTTTTAAGTTTATTGTTGATTTTCTCGAAATGGGTACAAAATCGCTAAAACAAAACGATATAATGTGTATATATTTTATTATTTGTTGACGTTGCGTAATGAATGTATACTCTACGATAACTGTTCTACTAACCGTACTTGTACGTCTAAACCAATTATTAAGTCTACTCGATATGATCAGAGTGTAAAAAAAACTAAGCAACAAGTCGTTGCATTGTCTTCGAGTAACGAAAATGACGTTCATCCATTAATACCACACTCTCCTGCTATATTTTATCTTCTGCCAAGCGCATAAAGTTTTAATAGTGTTCTGATTACTCGCGCATGACATTATAAAAAAAAAAGAGCGAAGGATTTAAATCTGATAAAAGTTATGCCACGGACGTTATGGGTGAGAAAAATAAAATATCACAAAACTATAATACAATTTATAGAGGCGTCTGATGTGAGACTTGACACAGCGTTTATATTGTATGGCCATATGCGTCACGAAAAATCTCGTAAAGGTCTAAAACGACATTTTAGTAAACGTTTTATTAGCTTTTCTTCGATTTAATTATTATCGACTCAAAGGTTTTCAAACGTTGTTACGACATATGTTACACATCGCGCATCAACAGAAGAAAAACAAATAAACTTAAAATCCTTTGCTATTGTTTCGCCATGTCAAACAAGAAAACGTTCAAAAAAAAATATTCGAGGGTAGAGCAAGAGAGATGGTGGTTTTTCAATGGCGTTTATTTTTATTTTCTGTGAACGCTTTATCGTAAAGCAAAACTTATCCAAAAATTTCGTTCTATAAGAATTTACATTAGAAATTGGCATTTGGATAGTGCATTTTAATTTTTCGGAATACTCGATTGTTTTTTTCAAAAAATTTAATGAAAACGTCAAAAAATACCGTAAACTTGATTTTTTAAGTAATCTAGTCATTACCCCAAAACTAATAGTACTAGAGACATGCAATTTCCACCCATTGTCAACAAGAAAACGAAAATTTTCCTAAAAATTCGATCGTTTATTGAACAAATAAATCATTATGTTTCATATAATATGTCGTTTTTGTGAGTTCTTAGCTTATACATTTTGAAATTCTTGATGTTCTAATCTGAAATAATATCTCAAAATTCTGTACGGATCTCAAAATTCTTTAAGTCTTTTTTTTTTTTTTTTTTTGTAGTAGTTTTGTAGTTTATAAAGTATTTTAAATTAAAATTTGTAATTGTACGTAAAATAACACTTTCTTTTCAAGCAAATCCTTATAAAATATTTAAATTTAAATTACACTAAATATTTTCTTTTAGATTCCTGACGTATTTTTCTACCAGTCACAACCTATTCTAATAATAAGATAATGAATAATTTTTACATACATTAAAAGCTAGAATTACGGCTCAAAAGACTGTTGATCCAGCAAATGTTCGTTTTATTTTTATTTTTATATCAATAATTTATATAATACATTATATAGTTCTGTTTTAATTAAATTTGGGTTAAAATCAATTGAAGAAAATTTCCATTATACGAGCTTTAAGTTTCGAAACACGCCAAAATAGATTATTTTTATGAATTAATAAATGGACATAGATTATTCTGTTATAAGATATAACATATTTCCAAAGTAAAATTGCTCAAGTCTTGAAAATATTAAAAACACTTAACCATTGATGAATTTGGAATTGAATGTAGATCTCATCAAATGTATATTTATTATTTAATGTAAATATGTCAAGTCAAGTAAATTAAATTTAAGAAGAAGAAGAACAAAAATATTAAACGATAAATCATTCCTAATGATACTGAGAGGAGCTTTAATTAATAATTACCTATATAGAACAATAATATTAATAAATGTGTTGGCAGTTTTATGTTATTTTTAATAATTCAGTAAAAAAGTAATCCATTTTTTTATGCATTTATCAGAGAATGAGAATGATCAATTTTACCATTCATTGAAATTTAAAGCTTTTGTTACTGAAAAATTGAAAATTATTATTTCATTCAGAATTGTTTAATTCAATAGTTTCTTCTATTTCTTCAATAAAAATTTAGGCTGACAACAAAACAATCCAATAGTATATCAATTGATATTATTTTATCCCAAGAATATTGCAACCAAAAAATAAAGCTCTTTGATAATAATCCATCCAAAATTATTTTAATAGAAAAATAATTCAGCCAACAGTATTTTAGCTGAAATGAAATATAATAAATCGATAAAAATAAAATGACCGAAAATATTTCACGTGAACCGTATTTCAGGGGAATAATATTTTTGTCGACATTATTTCAATCGATAAATATTTCTGTTGATAGTATTTCAATTGAAAGTTAATTTATCCGAACCGTATTGTACCAAAAGTATTATTACAGTCGAGCCAAAAAATATTTAAGTCTAAAACAGGCTAAAATAATTTTGGCTGAAGTACCTGTAAAGTGAAATACTGCCTGCTGAATTATTTTTCACGCAAAATATTTTTGGATGGATTATTTTAGGCTGTAACATTTTTCATCTCAAATATTTTTTGGTTAAAATACTATTGACTTAAATATTTTCGATTCGGCTGGAGAAATTGTGGGCAAAAATATGGTTTGGATAAAATGGTTAAAATATTGTCAACAAAAATATTTGTAGATTGGAATATTTGTCAGCTGAAAACAATTTTGAATTAATATGCTTCGACTTAAATACAGTCAGCTAAAATACGGTTCAGATCATTTTGTTTGTCGGCAAAAATATTTTTCATCTAGAATACGGTTCAACTGATATATTTTCGGCAATTTTATGCGTCCCTTTTAAAATAATATCTGTGTATGGTTTCAGATATAAAAAAGCGGACATACTTCGCACGATGGGTGTACTTCGCACGACGGGTGGTATTCTCTTGACGGGCGTATTCAATTTTAAAAAAACGATAAATCATTTCTTCAGTAAAACGATTCTGAACGAAGGAAGTTAACAATATAAGAAAAAAAAAATGCAAAAATTCGGAGTGCCGGGCTGGAATCGAGCCTGGTGCTGTCGCGCACTAGCCCGGTTCCATTACCACTAGGCCGCAACACATAACTTGACTATGTAGGTGAATTAGTAGGTATGTAGTATAATGACCGAAAATATTGAATTTTCAAAATAAAATAAAATAGTTGGAAAACTATTGTTGCACGTGGATATTATTTCACACCATCATCGTATTCATCGTCGAAAAATACACATGATGGCAATAAGGAAAATATCAACCTTCTTGGAATGATTACAAAACTACAAAAGGAAAAA
>JAIPRM010007601.1:0-16998 GCA_025469315.1 Stegophylla sp. TES_Ste_2020 | reverse complement strand
GTTTTTTGAAAAAAATTTTTCAGTTTTTTCGCATTATTAAAAAAAATATTGAGAAATTTGAAAAATGACCTCTCAAAAGTACCAACTAGATCCGATTTTGGATCTATAAAGTTACTGATCGAAACTTTTGGACCATTGGTTCTATACGAAAAAGTGTTTATAGAGAAGAAAAAATAAATAAATAAACATCATTGTAAAAACATGATAAGTTACAACAACAATAAAAAATAATTTAAATTCATAAACGATAATAAACCTATAATTGACATTTTGGTGCTCTTATGGGAATATTTGGGTTTTCAACTATTTATAGATTTCACAATTATTTTTCAATAATACAGTTAAATAAAATCCACTGCTTTTTTCAGATATTAAAATTTATTAAATTTTCCAACACTATTATTTAATAATAAAGTAATCCATGTCCATTTTAGATTCTGAACGTTGTAAAAAAGATAGTGTTTTTACAATAATGTTTATTTATTTTTATTTTATTTTTTTTCTGTGAATACTTTTTGCATAGATCAACTTGTCCAAAAGTCTCCATCAGAAATTTTTTGAAACCGGATTTGCCTCTAGTTGGTACTTTAGAAAGGTTATTTTTTTAGTTTCTCAACTCTTCAATTTTTTTTTTTTTTTTTTAGGAAAACTATCTAAAATTTGACAAAAAAGACTTGGAAACCATTATTTTTTAGTCCAAATTGTATAAAAATTTAAACATAAATAGACAATAATATGAGTAACATTTTGGCGCAAGAAAATTTTGAAAATATGAAAAATACATTTTGGACATTTTTCTAATATTTTTTTTTATCAATTTTCTTTTCCTTTTCTTTATTTATTAGATAAATAAAAGTTAAGTAAGATATAGACAAGAAAACCAAACATACTTCACACCACGGATATTCTTCGCTCTTTGGGTCAGATACTCTTGGCGGGTGTATTGAAAATGACAACTATTATTGTTCTTTATATTATTAACTTCCTTTCTTCAGAATCGTCTTATTGAAGAAGTGATTTATCGTTTATTTAAAGTTCTACACACCCACCAAAAGTATCTGACCCGAGGAACGAATAATATCAGTGATGCGAAGTATATCCGGCTTTCTTTTTATTTATAGTGTAATATTTATAATTAATTTTCCGTGCTTATCCGATTTTTTCTCAATCAAAACCTTGTAAAATTTTTAACTATTCGTCCGTAAAAAATTTTCTTCAACCAAAATATTCGTAATGCAATACTCCATCTATGTTCCATGTTTCGTAAAGATCGACAAAACCAATCATTTTTTATATGCGTTCAAGTGTGTAATTTTATGTAAAACTAATGAATTCGAACAAATTACTAACTTTAATTGGTTATAAAATAAAAATGTTACTTACAATTTTCGAGATTTTTTCAGTACCGTTGGTAATATATATGAGTATGTTTGTATTAAATTGTAGGTCTTAATATCCAGAAATTTAAATTTTATGAATTTAATACTTCCAATAAACAAAAAATTTCCAATATTTTCAAAGTTCTGTAGTTACCTCAAAATTAGTCAAATATTTTGGCAATTTTTATGTGGTATGCGCATAACTATTTTTAATAGTTAGCAAAAGTTTTGACTTTCTAGCTTCATTATTTTTGAAGTTGTGTTAAAAAAATAAAATCAAATTTATGAAAATTCAGGTCATAATGTTTTTACAGTTTTTGTCAATTTTTGGGTAGTCTAGGCATGCACTTAGAAAAAGTATTAAGAATTTTGAAAAATTACTTCCTAAATGTGCCAACTAGACATTATTTTGATCTATGGTTACTGGTCGAAGTTTTTGGACTAGTGTTTCTACTCGAACTCGTGATTTCATACATACAGAAGAAAACATACAGATTTGTAATACCAATACATTCTTCGCTCCACTCAGGATCTAAAATAAGCAACACACCTACCAAGAATATCCCCCCCCCCCAAAAAAAGCGAAGTTTATCCAATATGCAAAATTTTTGAGTCCTTTTTAATTTTTATTCAAGAGTAGGGACATATTTAGGATTGTTGTTCGGGGAGGGGTAGGGGGAATTAATTATACATATGATTATAATTTGTGAAACTATTTATTATGACCCTCCTAAACTCCCAGTGATAATAAATTTGAGAAAGCGAGGAAGGGGTTGAATGAGTGCTCCAATGTACTTTGATCAAGTTTCTTATGAGTTACGCATTTTTGAACTTTTTTCACACAGTTGTTCTAAACTTTATTGATGTACTAAAATTCACTCTTCCCCACCCCTTCCCTTCTTATTCTCCTTCTTATTCCTCTTCCTCACTCCTCCCCTTATTATTCCCCTTCCTCTCCAACTACCCCTCCTCTCTTTAACATTTCCCCTCATATACCCATCCTATCCTTCACCACCCCATCACCCATCCTGAAAATGTTAACAATACCTTATCATTTATCATAAATGAATATAGGATAAATGTAAATATGCAAAAATTATTAAACATACTCAATATCTAACTGACAGTTATTATTATCTAATGTTTATAATTAACTGAAGCTTCACTAAAAATCGTGTCATTGAAAAAAATTTTATCGTTTTTTTATGGTTCAACTCGGCCACCAAGAAAATTTCACCTAAAGAGTGAAGAATATCCATGATACGAAGTCCCCATTTTTTATTCTATTAAACATTTAAATACATAAAGAAATAAAATATGTATTTACAAAATATTATGTACAAACTAATTGCATAGTCTTGTATTTATTGATTTGTTTATTGTTGATTATAACATTTTCTTAATTTTCGACATTTATATTATATTTTTGTTAATGGCAAAAGAAAAGAGTATTCTGAAGATACAGATAGGCCCCCTAGATTTAAGGTTCCAATGCATCCACATTTCCTGTATTCCCATATTTACGCCACTAGAAGAATACCATGTGGTATCAAGCATGTCCAGTTTTTATCATCATTAATCCTACACTACTTTATGAACGAATGCATTTTATTTTTAAAATCAATAAAATCAAAACCAAAAACAATATTTTTCTATTTTTACTTAAGTTTGACGCACAAGAGGTTCTCTTTGTGTTCTTTACGTTGTGGGTTGATAGTATTTTCGAGATTCTGGAAAAAACCTAACCTAAATTACTGATTGAATAATATATGAAATATGTCATTAATCATATTGCCTCCCCCCCCCCCAAACATTGGGTCAGGTTACCCACGAATTTTTTCCACGATACTATTTAACATCATAATTGTATATATTATCCTGTACGGTTGGATCTTATGTAAAAAATCATTTTCATATGTGTTGCCACTTTAATTAGTTTAATACATTACAAGTACTTTTTATATTTTATGTAAATACAAATAATGATAAAAGTATTATTAGTTAGGTTATTTTAGCTGAATAGGAATAGTATTTTTTTATTATGATAACAAATAATTAATTTGGTTGCCAACGTTTTATTACTGGTTACGTTTCACGAAATCAAATATTATCGAGTACTATAGTTGATATACATTATACATTAGATTATTATTATTATTATTATTATTATTATATATTCTTATGTATTATACATTATATGTAAATAATATATACATTATATACATATATGTACAAACATCGATGTTTTCTTAATATTTTGTATTAGTTAACTTAGCTCGTATATCAGGGGTTAAGTTACATTCAAGATATATTAGTTTAATTAATTTTTTATCAAAATAAGTATTATTAAGTTTATCTATGAAAAGCCACGTGATACCTATTTTTAAAATAACCTTAAGATTCTAAGGTCTTTTAAGGCCTATTCATATTTTGATATCATTGAGGTTTGGAGACATCTTTTTATAATTGTAACATAATTTCCGTATTCTCAACCCATATCCAAGCAAAATGTAACCTAAATTTTACACCACGTAAATAGATTAGGTACATTTAATGAAAATCACTAATTAAAATTTATATGATAATGTAATTATTGTTAGGACGGTATTACAGACAAATTAAACTTAACAACAAAAATACAACTAATTAATTATTTGTATTTGATAAGCTTTCATAAAAGTTATTTAAATAAATTATATGTTAATGAAATAATATTTTATTACTTTAAAATTATCCTGGTTATGGAAATTAGAAATTATTTCACAAAATAAAACTATGAAAAACAACAAAATATAGTCATCATTTTCCGTATCGTTCAAAACCATTACTAGTTAAAAAATACTTGCACTGATTGATAAATTACTGATGTACATTTAAAATTAGCGTTTTATGTGTTATGAAGCCTGCATTAATTTTGTTTAAAACTCCAAAATATTATCATAATTTTTCACAATTTCTTAATCAGTGAATGAAACGGTACTATAAAAACGAAAATTATTTCAAATTTGCATGATAAAATTTCCAAAAAAATGTAGCAAAAATGAACAAAAAAAAAAAAAATACAATAATGACTTAAAAATCATAAAAAATGACTTGGAATAAAAAAAAAATTACTTAAAATATATATTGAAAAATTATTATATTTGTACAGATTACAGTAACAAACTTAAAAAATTAAGGAGTTAATATGTTAGCGTTTTATTAATAAACAAAATTATCGTGTTTATTCAATACAATTTATAAATATAATATGTAATCAATAAGCGTATAAATTGAGGTATATTCTGTAAAAGCAAGCATTGTATCAGATGTATGACAAAGTGTAAGCATCTTCATGAAGTAAATCTAATTGTCACAAAAATTCCCTAGTAATAGTAATAATATAATTATTTTTTAAATGTAAAAATTTTCTTAAAAATTTAGATTTTATTAGAAAAATGACTTATAATTTATAAAAGCTATCAAAAATTACTTATAATATGAAATAATAACGTTAAAATATAAAGAAATGACGTAAAAAAAAAAAAAAAAAAAAAAATGCCTCTATAATTAAAAACCCTTAAAATGAAAAAGAAAAATTATATATTCGGAATCAGGGAGGCATAAAACGGACTTTTAGTTTGGAAAACATTGCATATGATTAAAGGGAAAAAAATGCAAAAGTTATGAACATCCTCCCTCTAATGAATACTGTTGAAAACTGTGGTGGAAGCAGGCGAGTAACCAGAGGGGGATGTTTTGGGTGTTGAAATCTAAACATCGTTTATGTAAAGAATAAATCATCTGCAATTGATATATATATATATATATATTTATAAATTATATAAGGACGTCTCTATTCTGTTTTAAGAATATTATATTTTTTAAATATTTGTGTAATAATTTTCTTCCAATTAACATTTATTATTTTAAGATGAACGTTATTAAAAATAGATACAGGTGATTTTTTAAGCATAACCAGCATAACCTTTTTTGGACTTAATAATACATAAATTGAGATTTTTTTTTAAATGTTAAATTCACTAATAAAACCATGTTTTTCATAACTCATTTTTTCATTTCACCTTAAATATGTCCTGTGGAGTCACAATCTTTTTTTTCAAATGGCAAACCCATATTTTAGCTACACAATTTTATTTGGGTTATTTTTCTCTGAATTATGAAGTTTTGAAATCAAAATTTTAACAAGTCATTTTTTGAATTTTAGTATTAAGGAAAATAGTGTCTTATATTTAGTTACCTACGTAATTACGTAATTTTATGATTATGACTGTATAATTTTACCATCTAACACCTAATTAATTGATAGTATTGTAAAATATAAACTACTCGTTTGAATTTTGATTTCAATACATAAAAATTCATTAAAAATTCCATAAATAAAATTCTGTTGTTAAAGTTGGGCATGTTATTTAATTATAATATTATAAAAATATTATAAAAAATAATTATAAAAAAAAGTTTATATCTCCATAGGACATTCTTAAGAAGATATGAAAAAAATAAGTTATTAAAAACACAGTTTTTATAGC
This sequence comes from Stegophylla sp. TES_Ste_2020, assembly GCA_025469315.1. Lineage (NCBI taxonomy): Eukaryota > Metazoa > Arthropoda > Insecta > Hemiptera > Aphididae > Stegophylla > Stegophylla sp. TES_Ste_2020. The sequence continues at coordinate 11,087 of JAIPRM010007601.1, read as the reverse complement.
GATTTGAATACTCTGAAAAAAATCTAAATTTTTGGACATTTTTCCAACACTTATTTTTCTCATTTAATTTTTTTTTTTCCGTTATTTATTAGATGAAAAAAAGTAAAGTTAACTGAAGTAAAGTAAAGTAAAGTAAAGTATAGACAAGAAAGCCAGACATACTTCACACCAAGGATATTTTCGGCTCTTCGGGTCAGATACTCTTTGTGAGAGTGTTGAAAATGACGACTATTGTTGTTCTTTATATCATTAACTTCTTTCGTTTAGAATCGTATTATTGAAGAAATTATTTATCGTTTCTTTAAAATTATACACACCCTTCAAGAGTATTTGACTCGAAGAGAGCAGAATATCCGTGGTGAGAAGTATGTCCGACTTTCTTGTCTATACTTTTTAACAAATTCAATTTTAATTTTAGAATAAAAATCTAAATTATTTTTATTAGTATTAATAATTCTTGTTAATAAATGAAAGTATCTGTCAAACTACTTGAACTGTGAGACGTCTACTTCCTCCGACTGATAGAAATGAATATAATTTTAGATTAAACCTAATCCTTACCTTAAAGGTAAGGTAAGGGTAAAGGTTTAAGTAAAGGTAAGGTACTATCGTGCAAATAATATAAATTTGATGAAAGCACACACCTATTGATTATGTAGAACTACCTATAACATTGTTATATCGCTTTATAAAAAATAATAAAATTGTGGGACTTCTGGAAAAGTAAAAGAAAATGTGTATCTAAAAGTAATCGCTCGATGTAGCGATTCAAACTGTTGCATAAAAACGTGATCACCCTGACCTACCGCACTCGGTCAATCCTACTATAATAGATACGAGCCGAGTAATCGAAATCCCTAGCGACTCTATCAACGTATTGCACACATATATCATAATTATTCATCATCTTAATTTCTTAATTTTTTTCTAATGATTATAATAATATTATACGGATACATAATTTAATTCTAATGATGGAGTACCTATATAATATATTATGTATAAAATAAAAAACCTACACCGCATTTTATTTTCTTGCATTTTGAACGGTCATGCGACGTGGCGCTTACCTGGCTGCCCTGACCGCAAGCCACTGGTCTTTGATATTAGTAAGAACCGAAATTTGTGCAAGTAATTTGGAGTAGCAAATTTTAAAATGATAATTAATAATTATGGGGCTATATTATGTTTGACACGTCTAATTCCTGATAAAGTTAAATTCACTATTCAGTATGTTAATGTCAAAATAACATGACTTTCAAGTCAACGAGGAAGGCTGGTAACATATTAGTAAACATTTGAATAGTACATAATAATTATAAAAATAACATCAAACATTTAGGCAAGTATAGTACTTATCATAATATGCATTATTTATTTTAAAACTGATGGATAATAATATACTGTTTTATCTTAGGTCAGATTGTCTAGCATTTATCAAGTGTTTGTTACTAGATTTTTCTACTAGCTCAACATTACTTTTATTGAAATTCACCTTACAATTATTATCAATATTGTATTAATTAAACACGCGTACTTAAGGCTAAAGGTTTCAATTTATTTTTTCGTATGTCGTACGATTCATACAGAGAAACTACGATTAGTCGAACGCGCCGATACGTCGAAAACGTTGATTAGTTCAAAGAATGCCGTTCCCTTGCCAAAACGTCGAAGGAAAAACTTTAGATAACTTTAATTTACCTATAAAAATTATTAGGCTTACCTGACCCGGGAAGAAAACCGAAAAATCCATTTCCCTTGAACTTCGAATTATCGAGGTCCGCTGTATTCACCAACAGCTATTTTTAAACGAATCAAGACATGTAATTAATTAGCATTATTAATTTACTCTTCGTTGATTCGATGATGATAATTATTGTTGTTTTACTTTTCAGTATTTCTCATGTAAACTTTTTTTTAGTATTTAATATGGTTGAAAAACAAATAAAAACTGTTTTAACCGTTTAAAACGTATTTATTTAATAAATATTTTTTCAATTGTTTTAAACTAAACATGTTTAAATTACAATTTAATTGAGTTGAAAACAAAAAAATGATTTCTCGTTTAGGTAACGTTTAGGTATATATATATATATATATATACTAAAAACATAATTATTATAATTATAAATAAAATATTATTTATGACAGCAAAATAATACATGAGTTTGAATAAACTATGATTACCTATAATAAATTATTATTATTAAATATAGAAGTGTAAGTAAAATAACTATGAAATAATTACATTTCATAGTATTTATTATTTTGTAAATAAAATTTACTAGTACTTCCTATATACTTCTATTAATTCTATTAACAATGATTTATACCAATTATTACCTCTTCTCTTAATACAACTTATATAGAAATAATATAAAGTCAGAAGTGATAGAATTTAAAGCGGTAGTACAGTACATGTTTCTTCGTTTCTGAAAATGTACTGTACTTATAAGTCTACAAATGTGTAAATGTTTTAAAAATATTAATTAACTAGTGGTAAGTCTAAACACAAGATAATAATAATTATAGTTGTTGATAATCATGGTTGTTACCAATCTTTGCTTATAGTTTGACAAAAACAAAGAAGTACCATTTAAAGATCTAAAAATTATTGTAGTTAATTTACAGATGGTAAAGAGAAAAAAAAAGGTGCATATTACATATTTTTTATCATCATTTATGATTTATTACATAATAACGATTGTAATAAGTGACTAAACGTGCAATTCTTGTTACATATTCATTTTTTAGATAAATTTTATTTACTTATTCCATTAAACTCATTATTATAAATTAAAATACTTTTTAATATTTCATGAGTAAACGTATATTCACTTTTTTCATACAATATTTGGTAATTATATTTTCAAATTTAAAGACGCATTTAAGATTTAGTTTCATGTACCTACATTATCTATTCCTAAAACACTGATTGTTAAAAAAAAAATGAAACTAACACATAACTAATACATTATAGCAGAATTTTTTTTCTTTTTTAAAGAACTGTTTTTTTTTTTTTTCGTGTTGTTTAAATCATTTGTTTTAAGCGTTTCAAGTGTTTCAACAAAACAATGTTTGATTAATTTAGATGTTTAAAACACATTTTAAACATAAGTTAAAAAAAAAAAATTTTTTTGAGCATCTCAACCGTGGTATTTAAATAAACACCATAATTTTGTTAATGCGTATTTAACATTAGCTACGATCAGCAAAATCCTCAAATAACGACATTTGATTATTATTTACCATGTATTCCATAAGGAGATATCGGGAAGGATGGAAGGATCTATATCCTTCCAGAGGGCTTAAGCCCCTGGAACGTTTTCAAGCCTCACCCCTTCTGGATGATTTTAATCTCTCTACAAAACTAAAAACATATAATTAAAAGAATGGTTTACAGATATCTCTATAACGTAATGATAAAATTAGAGATATTTTGCACATTATATTATAATAGAATTATTATGTTAAAACGCATTTAATATTATTATTAATTAGTCTGTGTAAATTATTTATTCATTTTTATTCAATTCGTTTATATAGCTACACGTACATTACCTAGTTATAGTCAATAACATTAGGAACCAGATCTAAAAAAAAGTTGGTAATAAGTTTTGAATGTTGAAGCTTGAATAACTTCTTTAATCAGTAGAGTAAAATCCCCCGGAAAAAAATTACATAATATTCGTCTAAAGTGTATGCAGTAGTTATGATTTGAAATTGTGGATAAGAGCTTCAGAAATAAAAGCTACAGGAGGATATCTTATTATTAATACCTTATATTATTAAAACAGAAATTGTATATTTTTGAATAATATTAATTTGTAATTTTGTGATGTGCAAATGAATGTCAATTATAAAATGTATAAACCTATTCAACAATAATTATTGGCATAACGATATGCTTAGTTATGCTTGTTACTTATTTTTATTATATACACAATTATTAGCTCGGATTACGACCATTTCGCAAGGACCTTGAGCCTCACTTATCAACAGCCTTTCTACCAAATAAAAATAAGTTTATATATGTGCATTTCATCGAAGTACATAATAGATTTTTTTAATTGTGCACAAATAAACCTTTATTCCACGTGTGCTCCGTGGCCTTACTTCCCCTGCCCCTAATTTATTTTTCATGTTTCTAGAGCCCGCAAAAATTAGTTATCAGAAAGGGTTAAATCAGCATATTCTATAACACACACGCGTACGTACTTACGCACACACGTATGCACGCACGCACGTACGCAAGTACGCAAGTACGCACACACATACACGCATGGCACAGTCAGCTTACACAACAGTACAGAAGATATTTTAATTCATAATTTACATTTTATCAATAAAATATAGATAATTTATAAAATATTATATTGTTTTATGTTGCATGATAATTTTAATAAATTTGTTTAAATAATAATTATGTGTGTGTTTGTTTTTATAAAGTCGAATCGAAATTATTTGCATACGTCAGTACCAATTAGTATTCTTTTTCATTTTGCACAAAACAAATCATTTATTGAGAATTAGAGTTACATGTTTTTTGCGTGGTAAATACAAATTTCAAATTAATTACTAATTAAAGTTATGTTTGCCATAACAATCCGATAATTTATTATGAACTACGTTAATGATATGTTTAGTTAAATAAATAGTTGTAAAATATATAGTTATAAAATAAAATACCTACTTTTACAATAAAAACAATTTTGATTTATAAAACTTTAAGAGTATTATTATTGAATATAAGTGTATAGGAATAAAAAAATACGTTAGGTAGCAACAAGATAATTATTTATTGATAATTCTCTGACCAAGCAAAATTTTCTTCATACCTATTTTTTAACTCACACTTAGCATTTATAAATTTCAAATATAAATTATCGATTCATGAAATAATTTTAAATAATTTTAAGATTTGAAATTGTCCACAAAATTTAGTTCAATAGAACATATTTAAAACAAAAATTGTCATCAACTAGTGAAAAAATAACAAATGAATCATCCTATCAAAATTTTAAAAATAACTATTTAAAATTGTATACATACATTTTTTGTACATTTTTTCAAATATAGTATTATGAAAAAGTGAGTGATACAAAAAGACGTATTAGACAGCAATTGTTATATTATACATTTTTGTTTTTATTATTATTATTATTATTTTTTATAGTCACAACATTTTATAAAAAGTTGTCAAAAATTTCATTCAGTGACTATCTATACATCAGAAAATGCGCCTGGTAGGTCCTTTCAGTAGATAATTTTTAAAATTACTCTATGCTCATAGAAATAACATTTAAAACTGATAACATTTCTCAAAACAATTTTAGGCAAATATATAATTTTGAAATTGTTGGTAATAATTATCGTAACACAATAATATAAAGTTGTAATTTCAATAATAATGAAATTTGATTACTACTAGACTTACTTCTCACCATGAGTATTCGTTTCACTTCCCAGGCGATTCAGATGAGGTACTAGTAGGAGGCATAGGCAGAGCCAGGTGCTATGCATTAAACATGTTGTGTTAAGGTAGTCCTTAAATATAGAAAAAATGTTTATGTTCTTTTCACATGATGCTTTTTCAAAAATCATAATTATCAATTAAAACCGCACTTCAACAAATATTATAATATTCACATGGTAAAATAGAAATAGTGGTGAATTATGAAACAAAAATACATTACTTGTAAATAAGAAAATAAAAGGAAATTATTTAATATAAGTTGTTGTGTAGGTACCTAATACCTATTTATTATGATACAAATATAATACGATATCATAAAACCTGGTTATATATGTGGTTTTGAAAATACTTTTATGTTGTGACTTGTGTTATTACTTAATAACGTGCATCATATTTATTAGGGAGAACATGAAAGGCTTAGTATTACATAATAATATTTTTAGAGGGAGTGGGGGGAGAAATGATAAATATTTGCACCCCCTAAACATAAACACTGCTCCTCCTATGGTAAGGGGTGTTTCGTTGCGAATTGGATTGACCATTTCTGCGATTGGATCACCTAAGCAAATAAAGTGTGATAATTTTAATTAAAAAGCAATAGTAAATTGTTCCATTCAGAAAATGATTCTTAGTGAAATTCGGCAGCTAATTAATACCAGTTTTTAAAGAGATGCTGAATTCTAAGAAAATTATAAATGTATTTAAAATATTTTTCGCTTTATTCTTTTGGGAAGAGGGGTTGTGGGCTACATCAATGATGCTCCTTAGTTATCTTACGCATTAGATAAATATATTCTCACTACATGATAATATGCTCTATTTTCTAAATATCTACTTCTAAATTATTAATTAAAAAGCCGGACATACTTCGCACGACGGGTGGTATTCTCTTGACGGGCGTATTAAATTTTAAAGAAACGATAAATCATTTCTTCAGTAAAACGATTCTGAACGAAGGAAGTAAAAAAAAAAATTTTCAAAAAATGTCCAAATTTTTTTTTCACATTTTCAAAATTTTCTTGTGCCAAAATCTTTTTTATAGGATTTTCTATCTATGTTTAAATTTTCATAAAATTCGGATCAAAAAATGATGATTTCCGAGTCGTTTTTGTCAAATTTTGGGTACTTTTTTCCAAAAAAAAAAATTAAAGAATTGAGAAATTCAAAATATGACTTCTTTTAAATACAATCTAGAGGCAAATACGGTTTCAAAAAGTTATTGATCGAAACTTTTGGACAAGTATTTCTATACGAAAAGTTGTATACAGAAAAAAAAAATAATAAACATCATTGTAAAAACACTAGCTTCTTCACTTCATTCAGAATCTAAAATCGGTACATTTTTGTTTGAATAATAAAAATATAAATTTAAAAAAAAGTAAAGTATAGACAAAACTTCGGACATACTTCGCACCACGAATATTCTTCCTCCTCGGGTCAGATACTCTTGAAGGGTGTGTCGTGTGTACAATTTTAAAGAAACACATTTCTTCAATAAGACGATTCTGAACGAAAGAAGTTAATAATATTAAGAACAATAATAGTTGTCATTTTCAACACACTCACCAAGAGTATCTGACCCGTAAAACGAAGAATATCCGTGGTGTCAAGTATATCCGGCTTTCTTGTCTATACTTTAATTTACTTTTTTGTTCTAATATATCATAGAGGAAAAAAATTAAATAAGAAAAAAAATTTAGATAAAATAATGTCCAAAATATTTTTTTTTTATATTTTCAAAATTTTCTTACATCAAAATGTCTCTTATTATTGTCTATCTATATTTAAATTTTCATAAAGTTTGGATCAAAAAATTATGCTTTCCGAGTCTATTTTACCAAATTTTGGGTAGTTTTTTCCAAAAAAAAAAGAAAAAAAATGAAGAATTGAGAAATTCAAAAAATGACCTCTTTAAAGTACCAACTAAAAGCAAATCCGGTTTCAAAAAAATTGCTGATCGAGACTTTTGGACAAGTCATACAAGTCCATACAAAAAAATTGTTCACAGAAAAAAAAGAATAAAAAATAAATAAATAAACATCAATGTAAAAACACTAGCTTCTTCACTTCGTCCTGAATCTAATACCTTAATCTGTAAAAATAGAAAATATTTTAGTAAGAATCAGTAGTTAAATTGAAATTAAAATATTTTTCATTTCATATATTTATTTATTTTGTATCACTTAAAACTTTCCGAAAAATTTTAAATAAAATTTTAATTCATGACTACTCCTGATGAACACCCAAAAGAATTTTGAGAAAACATACTAACTAAGTATAAATACACAATTGTTAAACATTAATTAAATAATATTCATGACTACATTTTAATTAAAATATCTAAATAGTTTACCTTTTCAACGTTTAAAATAGTTTATCACCTTATTTTTCTCGTTCAATATTGTTTCTCAGTCAATTCAACATTCATAGTATATTAGTATGAAGAAAATGAGCATCTATGCATACTATAAGTAAGCAATTGAATCAAAATGTGTGTTAACTTTAATATTTATCACGTTAGTATACATAATATGTTTATACTGTTAAAAAATTACTACATTCGCTCGAAAGAAAAGTTGCATGTTAAATATGTCTCAAAAATTGATTTTTATAAACCAAATTTTTTTCAAAACCTATCAGAATTTTGCCTTCTATTTTCAATCTACTTACATGAGAAAACTAAATAAATACATCAATATTCCTAAGCAAAAATGTATTAGTTTGTACATTAATTGTGAATAACTTACAGTACCACTACAGTTTACTATACCTAGTTTATTATCTAAATTTACTCAAGTCTAATAGTTTTTTTTTGACTCTCATACATGTAAAAAAATTGCGTTATAATTACTATACGTGTTTATAAGCAATTTTTTTTTTTTTTAGTTTCTTCATATTTTCATTATATCAGCCATAATAAAAAGTTAGAAATTAATGAGATCGTAATGGGTATTAATTATTTGCTATCAGTGCAAGAACCCTACACAGGTTATTCAAATTACTTGATTATTGATTATTAATAAAATAATATACCCTTTGATCATGTAACTCCATAAATCACAATTAATTCAATTTAATTTGCATGTTCGTGAGGAACTAAATATTATGCACTTACGTTACTGCAGTTCAGTGTTCATTTGGCTAATTGCATTTTCATATCGATAATTTCTGTTAGATGTCTACTTAGATAATATCCACAGTGCGTGAAATACATCCAAAATTCAAACTTCGTGTTTTTAAGCGATTTCAAAGAAAATAACGAAAAACAATAAAACAGGTTTACAGAAAAGAAAAATTAAATGGTTAAAGCTATTTTTAATTCATCATTTTAGGAGCTGGAAAGTCTAAAAATTTCAATCGTATTGATCTTAAAATTATATAACAATATTATAAACATATGCATATCTACATAAAAGCATATTTGAAGTAACATTTGTGCACAAAATTTTAAATTTCTTATTAGTAATAATTACATATCATATTTTTCAAATTCTTTAAATGTCACATTCCTTGATTCCTTACACCTGTTTAGTTTGTCATGACGTCTTATTGACGTTATATAACACTAAAAATTGACAATATGTATAGAATAATATTAAAATATGTGATACATACTTTATTATAGCCGCAAAAGCAAAACAATGTCGTTAAAATAAATAAATTATAGATAGCATTCATCTGCAAGTATATTCACATCGTGAATATTATGTTATGATATTTATTTATTTACATTGCGTAATCTTCGTCCATTATTTTCATTTAAATATCGTTTATCAATCATAGGCAAAATTTAAGGGAAGCTTGAGTGTGCAGTAGAGTACTTTACTTTACTTTACTTTTAAATAGGTAATTTTTCGACATTCTCAACAGTTTTGTCAAAGTTTGGGAAAAACTACCTAAATATTGGCGAAGACACCTTAAAAACTATCTTTTTTTTATCTAAATTTAAATATAGCAAGAAAATAAATATGGGTAATGTTTTGGTGAAATGATTGGACATTTTTTCAAACGCTTTTATTCTCATCAATTTTTTTGCTGTTCTCAATTAACAGCGAAATATAAAACTGGCTTAGTACAAAATAATTAAATGAAAAAATGAAATTGTCTTATATAAGCTTAAGCTCCATTCAGAATCGTTTTATTGAATGAATGATCTATCATTTCTTTCAAATTTTACACACCCTCTAAATCCCACCTGAGGAATGAAGAATACCAATGGTGCAATATATGTCCGGTTTTTTTTTCATGTGTACGTTCGCTTTTTAATTAATTATATTCATAGATAACATTTTGCTTAAAAAATGTCTACAAATATTTCTAACGCAGGGAAAACTACCAAATAAAAGTAAAAAAAAAGAAAACAGCATAATTTATAGATTATCATATAATTGATTTACATAACTTTAAAACAAAAGTATTACTGTAAATTTGTAAATTTTAGTAATTATCAACAATAGCATTTAGAACAGACTCAATATCATTTTTAAAAATATTTTAACTACTTTCCCCATCATACGATTATTGTCTATCTCATTTTTCTGTTACCCAAAAGATTTATTGGGCAAATGGTATTATTGATTATTTTTTCTATCCAATAGTAAAAAAAAAATAACTAGTTACTACAATCAAGAATTTTATTTATAGAATCATAATTTAAAGGTCGTATTTAGTGTTTGTTATAATATAATTATCCATTATATTATAATATAATCACCCATTATAATATAATGGATAATTTATTTACTCGTACTTCAAATGTCACAAAAATAATGACAATTATTGAGAGTAAATATTTAAGTTATTTAAATTATCACAATTCTCTATAAGTAATGATATAATAATGGTGTAAACAATTTATAATAGTGTATGGTAATTTAAATATATTTATATGCTTACTATTAAAATCAAACAAAGTTCGTTTCAAATCATTTATGGATCATGTGAAATTGATAGAATAAAATTTCACATTGACGTCTTTTTACAACAACAAAATAATTATTCAACAAACGTTCAGTAGCAGAGTATCGTCAGGGCAGACCTGAAGAGGGTTTCAAGGGGAGGGGATCTCACCATTTCAACAGTCCCAACTAAATCGCCAGTCGGTACTTGGACGTAGGCGTTGTTTCATTATAATATACTGCTATATTAAACAGAAGATAACCTACGTTTACTTTATAATTTTTCTCTTTTTTCAATATTGCTACAATAATTATTTTTTGTACAAAAAATAAGTATATTGTAATATACGAATGCTAATTTAGATTCTGAGTGAAGCCAAAAAGACGGCTTTCACAATGATTGACAATGATGAAGAAAGCTTGTGTTTTTACAATGATGTTTATTTTTTTTTTTTTTCTGTGTACAACTTTTCGTATAGAATTACTTGTCCAAAAGTTTCGATCAATAACTTTTTGAAACCCGATTCACCTCTAGATTGTACTTTAAAGAGGTCATTTTTTGAATTTCTCAATTCTTCAATGCTTTTTTTGGAAAAAACTACCCAAAATTTGACAAAAACGACTCGAAAACCATCATTTTTTGATCAGAATTTTATGAAAATTTAAACATAGATAGAAAATCCCATAAAAAAGATTTTGGCGCAAGAAAATTT
>JAIPRM010007600.1:0-16999 GCA_025469315.1 Stegophylla sp. TES_Ste_2020 | reverse complement strand
CTGTGTACAAATAGGTATTTAATAATATGGGTGATATAATTTCGATTTTCAAAGTAATAATAACAATAAGTTGAATTTAGTAAATATCGTAAAAATTACAAATTATTGAATTTCATCATTAAATTTTGTATGCTAATTTTGTAATTAGAAAAAAACTTTTTATACAAAAATTGTTTAGAAAAAAATACTCTATCCGAATCTGTAAAAAAAATCGGTGTTTCCATTTAAAAAAAAGTAAGTTGTAACGCGCATGCGCGCATCGTATGTGTTAAAAATTTGAAACTTATCTGGTAATGTGTATTTAAGTACTGTCTTTCATTCGGCGAAAACCCCATTTCAATACAAGGTCATCGAACTGAAATATTTAGTGGTACCTCTTTTCGTGAACACACTGTATATATATATATATATTTATAATAATATAAAGAACAATAATAATTGTCGTCATTTTTAACATACCCACCAAGAGTATCTGACCCAAGGAGCGAATAGTACTCGTGGTGCGAAGTATGTTCGGTGTTTTTGTGTATATTCTATACTGATCTTTGTTTTACTTAACTTCATTTTTTTCTATTTAATAAATAAAGAAAATTAAAAACAAATTTAATGAGAGAAAAAAAAAAAAGAGTTAGAAAAAATTCCAAAAATTTTTTTTTTCACATTTTAAAAATTTTATTGCACCAAAATAATTCGTTTATTATTATCTATTTATGTTTAAATTTTAATATGGTTTAATACATTTTCAAAATTTTCTTGCGCTAAAATCTTTCTTATATGATTTTCTATCTATGTTTAAATTTTCATAAAATTCGGATCAAAAAATGATGGTTTCCGAGTCGTTTTTTAAAAAATATTAGGTAGTTTTTTTCAAAAAAAAAAAAATTGAAGAATTGAGAAATTCAAAAAATGACCTCTCTAAAGTACAATCTAGAGGCAAATCCGGTTTCAAAAAGTTATTGATCAAAATTTTTGGACAAGTATTTCTATACGAAAAGTTGTACACAGAAAAAAAAAACATCATTGTAAAAACACTAGCTTCTTCACTACGTTCAGAATCTAAAAAACAAAACCACAATAAATGCATATATCCGCCGCTGTCGTCGTTCGACCGACCGTTGACCGACGGAGGCCGCAGCAGCGTGTTTTTATTAAATTATCGTCAGTTGAAAGGTTGCATTTATAAGAAGCTTATTATGTGTTAATACCTCGGCGCCGCCGTAGATGTTTTGTAGGCCGCGTTTTTCGCAACAACGATTCCGGAAAAAGGTACTCTAAATATTGTAATAATAATATCGTCTGTATATTCATAAAACGTTTACGAACTTCGAACCGTTCGCGATTTCAATGGTCGTTCTGCAGATTCGGAGTGAAAAGAAAGCTTCGCGCGACTTTTGGGTATAATATAAAATCAATCGATTCCGTATTGGCTGTATAATATTATTATTATTATTATTATACCGGTTAATCCGTGAATTCGGAAACGGATCGATGAGGCGCATTGTCTCAGTTTTGTAAACGTACTCTCCGGCAATCGACAACGAACTAATATTTATAATAATTTGTAAAAACTTAATTTCGATAAACGTGCGAACAATAATATACACTTATAAGTTTGTCATTATTATTATCGCTTTGGTCGTTTTTCCTTTTTTTAGAATTTATATTTTAAAGTAACAAAAAACTAAAAAAAAAAATCTACTTAAAATAAAGCAATAAAGCTCAACAAATCTTCCGAAAAAGCTTTGAAAAACATGAGGTTTTCGATAAAAAAAAATATACATATTAATTGCGAAAAACGTATTATAATTATTTATTAGTTAATTAAATTATAAAAGAAATCATCATGTTGTTCTTTTTCTTTCACAGTTTTTCTGTAAATTAGATCTATTCTTTTTAAGATACCTAATTTATAAGCATTTTTTAAAAAAATAGTTACAAAATGATTAACCTATATCATCGGAGTTGCATTTCAATTTATTTTTAAGTTTTCAAAAAAAAAAAAAAATCTGCTTAAACTGAATTAATCTTTCAAATACGTGTGTTTATTTAGAACACATTTTGAAAAAATGTTACTTATAAGCCAAAAAAAAGTGCCCGAAATACCCCAAAAAGCTTTAAAATACAAAAAAATACACTGAAAATGCCCCAAAAAGCATTTAAATACAAGAAGAACAAAAAAAGTGAAATAAAATGTCGTGAATTTTATTCTAAGTGGTATAAATCGAATTTATAGCTGACGTAGCTTCGTTTTAGAGCGATAGCAAAAAAAAAAAGCAAAACCTAACTTCACTTGTAAAATAACTTGTATTGACAAATGATTAGTGTTGAATGTTGATTTCATTTACGATATAGGTATTCTCTGGTATTCATAAAGTATTCATATAGGGAAGTAGATAAATAAACTGTTAAATATAATATTATATAATTTTATTATAAAATTATAAAAATTAATCGACATTAAGAAGTACATAGAACATTTTCAATATAAAAAAATCGAATAAAGTTCGCACCAATGGTGTTCTTCACTCCTCTAGTGGGACTTCATGGACGTGTTAAATTTGAAAGAAACGAAAAATTATTTTTTCAATGAAACAATTCTAATCGTAGATTCAGTTTATACAAGAACATTTTTTTAATTTTCCTACCCAAAAACTGATTATAAGTATATATATAAGATATGATGGTTTCCGTTTCTATTTCGGAAAATTTTGAGTAAACCATTGAGAATTTCGAAAAATTAACTTCTATATATAGTACCATCTGGGTGTGATTACGGATCTATAGAGTTACTGATGGAAACTTTTGGACAAGTATTTATATACGAAAAATTAATCACAAAAAAACCAAAATAAATAAATAAATAAATAAAAAAAAATAAATATCATTTCAAAATTATAAGCTTCTTTGCTCCACTCAGATTCTAAAAATATTAAACTGGGAATGTGACATATGATAGTTTAATATTTACATTGTATATTATAGAGTACTGACTATACTGCGAGTAGCAAAAACACAGAAAAATAAAAATAAAATTTTATTACATTCATTTTAAATGTATTTTGTTGTAAATATAGTTGTTGATAATGAGCCACATAAATGGCTTTAAAAATTGATATTGTAGGATAAAATCGATGCTGATATCTGGCGATAACGTTCGGTACGAATTTTGTTAGAATTTTGCAATTGTGACACGTGTGCATCTACTAGTATTTATAATTCATTTTATTTATTTTCGTTTATTTTATTAAAAAATTTAGCCCAAGTCATCAATCGACAATTCTTTCGGTCTTAATTTTTTTAATCGACTTTTTTTCACTCTTAGAAATAAATTTTATCATATTATATATTGCAAACTCAAACTTTTGTCATATACCAAAATAATAGTAATAATAATAAAATCGATGAGTTATTTTAAATTTTAAGAGGGAGTGTCATTTTTTTTAACAACTGATTATTTGTCGTCCACCTCACTGGTAACTTAAATGCTTGAAAGTATTTAAAATACTGAACATTATAATACATTAAGCGCATTGGAGCCGTTTGGGTTGCTGACTCGTTACTTTTTTAAGGCACCCTGAAGGAATTTTGATCAATTGGCGATCGAGCTTAACGAATAGACTAAACTGAAGCTAATAAGAAAAAAACCCTTACAATACCCATGAGCTTTTATTTTTTCGGATATCTATGACTTTTTAAGAAAATTATACTGTATAGTAAGATTTTTTGAAATTTACTTAAGGTATATAATTTAGAACACATAAAATTAAAATATTTTGTGTTATGGGCAATATTTTTTAATTTTCCCCACTTTTGTGGGAAGGTTTTTCGATTTTCACCAAATTTCTGAATGTTAAGATACCTTAAACAGTAAGACTGTGAATTTTTTCAGATATTTTAGGACGCCTTAATTATGTTGGTTATTCGATGTTTGTGTACATGCGTACGTGCGCGCGTGTGTATATAAGGTAATAAATATCTTAATAAAAATAAAAAATGCAATACAAATCTACTTTTAAAAATTAAGAAATGGTCAACCTCTCAGTAATTAGTGTAATTGGCATTTTGGTCTTTTTATGGGGATCCCTGGGTTTTGAACTATTTATAGAATTAACTTTTTTTTCCTTATAATAGGTACATCGAATAAAATTCACTAATTTTTTTCAAATTTCCAGTAATAGTCCAATATTATTAATTAGTTTGAACTTGAATCTTTGTAGAAATATTATTAGGCATCGATAGATATTGATTAAATTGGACTGAATGAGTGAAATCTAAATAAAAATGCGACATAATACGAGAATAAAATCTAGGTATGGAAAATATATAAGAAACTTTTAGATTCTGAACAAAGTGAATAAGCTAGTGTTTTTATAATGATGTTTATTTTTTTTTCTTCTTTTTTATTAATGTTTTTTTCTGTAAACACTTTTTCATATAGATCTACTGGGCCAAAAATTTCGATCAGTAACTTTTTGAAACCGGATTTGCTTCTAGTTGGTACTTTAGAGAGGTCATTTTTTGAATTTCTCAATTCTTCAATTTTTATTTAGTTACCCAAAAATTGACAAAAAAGACTCGGAAACCATAATTTTTTGGATCCAAACTTTATCAAAATTTAAACGTAAATAATATTAGAAACATTTTAACGAAAGAAAATTTTGAAAATGTAAAAAAAAATTTGGACATTTTTCTAAATGTATTTTGTCATTTAATTTATTTTTTCCTTTATATATTAGATAAAAAAAATAAAGTAAAGTATAGACAAGAAAGCTAGATGTACTTCGTACCACGGATATTTTTTTTTGCTCTTCGGGTCAGATACTCTTGGTGCAAATGTTGAAAATGACAACTTTTATTGTTCTTATGTTATTAACTTCCTTCGTTCAGAATGGTCTTATTGAAGAAGTTATTTATCGTTTCTTTAAAATTCTACACATCCTCCAAAAGTATCACACCCGAGGAGCGAAGAATACACGAGGTGCGAAGTATGTCCGGTTTTCTTGCCTATACTTTACATTTTTATTTAAAAAAATACTTAAATACTTGTCACACATGGTACACGTCGTTAGTCGTCGAATAAAGATCGAAAACTGAACTGACTAACGGTTAATCTTAATTAATACTAAGCATTTTTCGGCAGCAGCAACGCACACACGGAGAAAGTTAAAGCAATTAATTAATTAATTTATCAATTCGATAAAAATGTACAGCGACAATAATTTATTGATGTCTGTTATTGATTATAAAATCATTATTTTAATTGGTATACGATTTTGATTTGATAATAAATTGGGATGTTTTATTTTATTAGGAGAATCAGTACGTTATTTTTCACGGATATTTAACTGTTATAGCACGGTAATAATATTATATAATTATTATTTTCTTATACTTGATACTCCTCGTAAGTAATGACAGGGACCTCGAGACGTTAATATATATTTTAGATTCTGAACGAAGTGAAGAAGCTAGTGTTTTTACAATGATGTTTATTTTTTTTTTCTGTGTACAACTTTTCGTATAAAAATACTTGTCCAAAAGTTTCGATCAGTAACTTTTTGAAACCGGATTTGCCGTCTCTAGATTGTATTTTAGAGAGGTCATTTTTTGAATTTCTCAATTCTTCAATTTTTATTTTTGGAACAAACTACCCAAAATTTGACAAAAACGACTCGGAAACCATCATTTTTTGATCTGAACTATATGAAAATTTAAACATAGATTGAAAATCATATAAGAAAGATTTTGGCGCTAGAAAATTTTGAAAATGTGAAAAAAAAATTTTGGACATTTTTTGCTCATTTATTTTTTATATTATTAACTTCCCTAGTTCAGAATCGTTTTATCGAAGAGAAATGATTTATCGTTTCTTTTTAAATTTAATACACCCGTCAAGAGAATCCCACCCGTCGTGCGAAGAACACCCATCGTGCGAAATATGTCCGGCTTTTTTAAATATTTCAACGGGGGGTGTTTTAATAGCCAAAATTTGTTGAAAAGAAAAAAAATTCGTTCCACCCTAAGCGACCGCGAGTACTGCAGGAATTTGTACACGTACTTTTCGATCACACTCACATAATTTCGCCTACGGATTTCCAAACCGTCAATTTGACGAGCGAATCTAAGTGACACGGCGAAGTACAGCGATCGACTTGTCTAAACGAGAGAAAAACGAAAACGCAGAATGGATGTTTTGTGATTATTATATAAATGTGTGATATTAACGATGATTCGACGTGATCGCCATCAGTGACCTTCGCGAGAAGTCGTCGATTTTCCTGTTAATTGTGTACCTACGTATATTATTTATACCTGCAGCGAGGGAGGTGACCTCCCTAAAGCAACGTAGACGCGTCGTTCACACCTCCAAAAATAATTTCTCCAAAATTATTCATCAACAATTAAATCGACTTTAAAACACGAACAGTTAATTAATCGTCCGTTTTCTGTACTCGAGGTTGGGCAGTATCAAAGATACGTGTACCAATGATGATATTATGTTGTCGTATGATATTTGATGTTGTGTACAAAAACTGTAGTTTAGTTGAAAACTCATTAGCTCTTTGCTGTGTCTAATTAAACCTGTGTTTTATTATATATGCATCCATAATGCCATAGAACTCTAATATAAGTTATTAATTCTTAATAAAGAGCGATCTAAGATGATTGATAATAATTAAAACATAATAATTGTAATAATAAAAAGATAATAGGTAATTAAAACAATATTTAATTTTATATTATAAATACAAATTTAAATGTAAAATGTAATAAACTCGGAGTCTCAAAGTGGAAATAATAATTGTCCAAAGAATTACAGTAGGATAACATTCGATTAATTGGTGCATTTTGAATATGGTATTAACGGCGGTAATCTAACTTGAAAGTAGAGAATCTTTTTTAATAGAATGACTAATGAGATGGAACATTGAAATTTATCTTGGATAATATTTCTGAGAAATTTACATTATTTTCGAATAATATACGATTAAATAAAGAACGTTTAACTAGACTAATAAGACTATGTGATGTTATATAGTAGCACTATTCTCTGTAGTTGGTGTAATTGATTTTAGTGCCATACATTTTAAAAACTTCGTCACAATATTTTCTATTAAATTTATTAAAATATTATTTGATTGAAAAACTTTTAAAAATTCTACAGGGGCAAATTTCCCTTTTGCCCCTTCTCCCCTTTGTTTGCCCCTGATCTAACAAATTGGAATAATATTATATTATTTTTTAATATAACGACTTGGAATAACATAAAGAGTAACGTGGCGCTTCGTATATGCAATTTAACAACACGGACGCTTGGGAAATACATTTAAACTACATTTTTAATTTATTCCCTGATATTTTGAGTTTTATAAAAATTTTAGTAATAATTATTATGATTACAATGAATTTATTATTTTCATATTTATTGACGATGAATGGGTTTGGTACTGTTAAACACAAATCGTATTGTATTATGTTATATCGAGATTTCTTTTTTTTTTTTCTATTGAGAAATACTGATCGTTACGTCATTGGGAGAAAGATTAGTAACCCAAATTATACACCTATGTATTTAACTTACGTAATATTTCAAAAACAAATGTTGTCATCCTTAAATGACCATAATCAATCAGCTGCTGTTTGGCATTCACGGAATTGTCTCGTTTGGTACATTATACGAGTATAATCTTCCAAGTTCCAAGTATAACGACAATGTATATCATTTTGTCATTATTTTGCGCACAGATAGCAGAGCGCATTTTGGCATTATTAATTTTTAATGTCAACCATACCGTTGTTCAAGCAAAATATTATTGCACTTCCTCGTATTATCGAGAAAATCTTTAGAATTATATTCGAAACACGAAAATCTGAAATCGGTCTATGTAAATTTATCTACAAAATAAATATAATAAAAATCCAACTCTCGATCCATCCAGCCATTTCTGAGATCAGCTGTTACCGAAAAAACTCGATTTCACTTTAATATCTAACTACATTATAATATTATAATATAACGAAATCGTTAATTATTCGCACGTGTGTAAAATATTTGTTTTCACATTTTATTAATATATTTTGTTTCGTGAGTGTAAACATTTCTCGCTCCTTCGCCTTTCTTTCCTTTTTATCCGCCTTTTTCCCCCTCGATGTAGTCACTTCTCTCAGAATAGGTAGAAGTAAATTTTAGATCATTGCGTTGCCGTTGTTACCGAATGAAATAAATTATTAAACAACAATAATGATAATAACTATTTTAAATTTCGAGTGGAGCTAAGAACAAAGATGTTTATTTTTTTATTTATCTTTTATGTGTACACGTTTATGTACAAAAATACTTATCAAAAAGTTTCGAATAGCAACTTTTTGCATCACAATTTAATTCTACATGTTTCTTTTGAGAGGTCTTTTTTCAAAATTATCAATAGTCAAAATTATGGAAAAACTATCCAAAATTCGAAAAAAAAGACTCGAAAACTATGTTTTTTTTAACCTTAACTTTATGAAAATTTAAATATAGATAGATAATAATATTAGAAATAATTTGGTGCAAGAAAATTCAGAAACACATTTTTTTTAATCAAGCAATTTTTTTTTCTCAGTTAATGGTGAATTAATGAATTGGCTGAGTAAAAATAAATTATTTTTGTTATCATAACAAAATTCATGTAATTTCTATGTAAAATTGTCTTGATTAAACTGAAGTTTCGCTCAGAATCATTTTATTGAAGGAATAATTATTTATTGCTTCTTTAAAATTCAATATACTCACAAGAGTATCCCACTCGAGAAGCGAAGAATACCCAATGTGCGAAGTTCGTCTTCGTTTAAAATAAATTTAGTAGGTAAATAATAATTACTATTTATTTCTCTTATGTATGTTTTTCTCTAATCAACTTCATATAAAAAATTTACTCAAAGCAAAACAAATAAAATTAATTTTTTTATTTGTATTTATCATTTGTCAATTTTTAATCGCATTAATATTATGCAATGCATTATGATATATTATAAATGCATATCTATGTGCATTCAATTGTTTAAAAATGTTAACAAGCGGAAAAATCCTTTATTTCGATTTTACCAAATCGTTGTTCACTTAAAAAAAAATTAGATTCACTAAGTCATCGAAATGTTACTTAAAACTATATTATGTTTTAATATAATAATAGCATAGAACTATTGATATTCAACCAAATGAGTTTGTTATAAAAACTATAAAGTTAACGTTTTCATCGATTGTCGTTACAGACTTTATAACATATAAAAAAAAAAATAAAAAAAATATTTACATATATTAGAGTTAGTGTCACGTGTCATAATAGTTAATAGAGCGTGAAATTATTTTGACTTCTAAAATTAGACATGTTTGATTTTAATCGAATAAAACACTGATTAAACGGTAGTATATGTAAATGTTAGTAACGTTCTCTATAGAAATCCATTGATATATACCTCAGTTACGAATTAATTTAGGTCGTCAACTCAACTGCAATACAATTTTAATTTTCTTTTTTGTTACTGCATTTTTATTCGACAACGCACATTTGCATAAATCAGCCGATCTCGTACAATACACAATATTTCTATTGATGACGTTTTAGATTCTGAACGAAGTGAAGAAGCTAGTGTTTTTACAATGATGTTTATTTTTTATTTCAATTTTTTTTTCTGAGTACAACTTTTCGTATAGAAAAACTTGTTCAAAAGTTTCGATCAATAACTTTTTGACTTGCGTCACGATAAAAATATGTCAGTCGAGGCATATAATATCTTTTGCTTTTCGTGGAATATATTTAAAAATTATTATTATTATTATTATTGTTGTTGCGATAAAGTAAGACGCATTTTTATACCGACAGTCCTTATGATGTTATTTATGTGCGCTGTACCTGTATAGTACGCTACGACGACACGCTTTGTACCGCGGGGGGGGATATGGAGATATGGATGAACCCATTTATTCTTTGTCGAATAAAAAATACAGAGTGCAGTCTACTGTTGTTTTATTTCGTACGACAAACGCGCGTAAAAGAAAAATCTATATCGACATCAAAAGAATCTGCGGTACTTTTTGTCATAGAATTTTTTTAAACGTTCCGCGTTTCTAGTTTTCAAATATACTACCCTTGTTTACGGGTATCGTCTAGTCGAAAAAATGATCCGTGACGTGTTTCGTTTTCCACTTTTATTCTGTATAGATTTCTTTTTACATAGTATTTCGTTTTCAATCACAATAACACACATTTTCACATTTTAGACTCTGAGTGAAGCGAAGAAACTAGTAGGGTTTTTTTTTACAATGATGTGAGCAGAGCGAAGGAGCTTATGACTTTACACAACGATATATGATTTTTTTCCCCGTTTTCTGAACGCTTTTGTGTATAGAAGAAATACTTAGGTATCCAAAAGCTTCGACCAACCATTTTTTGAATCATAATTCCAATCTAGACGATACTTCATACTTAGAATTTTCGAAATTCGCATTACTTTTAAGGGTGTTGACATTTGTCCCTTTGTTGACCATTGTGGCCGTGGTAACCATAGCAACCGTAGTGACCATTGTGGTGATCACGGTAGCACAATAATCAATGAATTTTAACAAAAAAATTTGTATAATTTCTGCTTAGAATCGTTTCATTAAAGAAATGATTTATAATTTCTTTAAAATTCAACATATCTCTCAAGAATATCACATGATGAACAGTTCACATGATGAAGTCCATAAAAAAATAATTGTTTCCGATTCTTTTTTGTCAAATAGCTTTTTTCGAAAAAAAAAAAAAAAAAAAAACTGAAGAATGAAGAAATCCAAAAAATAACCTATTTAAAGTACCAACTAGAGGCAAATCCGGTTTTAAAAATTTACTGATCGAAACTTTTGGACAAGTATATCTATACGAAATAGTGTTAACAGAAAAAAAAGTGTGTACTTCGCTCGTCGGGGTGTTCTTCGCACGTAGAGTGGGATTCTCTTGACGGGTGTATTGAATTTTAAAGAAACGATAAATCATTTCTTCAATAAAACGATTCTGAACGGAGGAAGTTTATAATAAAAGAAAAAAAAATGCAAAGATTCGGAGTGCCGGGCTGGAATCGAACCCCAGTACTGTCGCGTACCTTACCATTAGGCCACAAAACATTACTTGACCTTGTAGATGAAACAGTAGGTATTTAGTATAAGAACCGAAAATAATGAATTTTCAAAATAGAATAAAATAGTTAGAAATCTATTGTTGCACGTGGATTTGAATTCACACCATCATATTCAGCGTCCAAAAATACATAAGATGCAATAAAACATTACGAACCTTCAGCAATCACATATATTCTATAATCTATAGATATCTCCTAATATTTGTCTGTATTTTCTCCGATATTTTTTTCAATCAAACCCTTGTAAAATATTTAATTATTTGTTCGTAAAAAATTTTATTACACCAAAATATTCCCAACTAACACACTATTAGTGTACGTAATATAAGTAAATTGTGTAAAAACGTGTAATTAAGATCAAATAAAATATATGAAAATATGTAATATAGACCATAGCTTAAAATAATAATCACATTATAGTCCTGTAACGTAATTGCATAAAGGAATCATTCGAATATTGTCATTCGGGACAAATAATATGTAAATACATACCTATACAAATCCCCGCACCCTGCTGCTAATAATAGAATTACGCGGGTCCGAAACACGGTCGACCGAAGTGATTAAATATATTTCGGATCCGATTCGAGTGCTGCTGAATCACTACGCGGCGGACCCAAATTCGTGATCAACAGACGTGATATATCTCGGGATCCGATTTGTCGGACACCAATCGCGTGCACGCGAAAATCCGACCGCTTTCGTCCGATTCGATTTCTCTCATCCCTCGTCGCATTTACTTCGCTTGATCGGTGGTAGGTTTTTGGTGGCTTTGTAAAACCGAATAAAATTCAGTTTACGCCCTCGCGTTGTTGTTTTGCTTTGCTCGCGCTCGATGCTCTAATCAAATAATTATATTGTCGCTGGTATCGGCGGATTGGGGGATTTCGGAAAAACTAATATGTAGCGGCTCCGTATCAGAGGCAGATTTAGGGGATGGGTGGGGAAGAGGTCTCTCCTGCGAGTAAAAACAAAAATAGTTTTTGCAAAAATCACCCATTGTGGCTCACGATTGGCCTTTTGGTCATTGTGGCTCACGATTGGCCTTTTGGTCAGGGTGATAAAGGTCATAGCCATGTGCGCCCATTGGGGTGGGAAAAGAAGGGCATTTGCCCGCCCCTGGAATTTTTTTTTTAAGCAGTGTGTTTGTCTTCTAAATTTTTCAACCCCTTTTTTTCATAATTTTTGAGCTTCATTAGATACTTTATTTCAAAAAAAAAAAAAAAAAAATGTTTCCATTATTTTTTAGAATTTCGTAATCCATTTTTAGAGAATACATAGTGTATTACGTACCAATTTTTTTGGAATAACAGCGTTCAAAAGAAGAAGATTTTAAATTTAAATGATATATATTTTTAGCTTTCAATTTAGTTCATTTTTTTTCCTATTCCTAAAATAAGTATTTTACGTAACGGAACCTTATATGAAATTATTAATTAGACTAAACTAAACCGTAGATAATAACATGAAAAAAAAAAAAAACAAACTGTAAATTATTATGCATATTATATCATAGTGTTTTTCAATGCAGGGTGTCTCACTGAAGATTTGCACTATAAATATTTTGTATTTCAATTTGATTCTATGTTTTGGAGATTATTTTTTATTGCTTTTGAAAAACGTTAATTTATAGAATATATTTTTCTAAGAATTTTGATGTTTTATTTTATTTTCATTGACCTAAGTATTTAAATAATTTTTTTTTAGTTTTCACAAAATGGGTGTGTTATTAATATATTGCCTATTCTGAGCACCTTAAATCGAATAAACCATAGCCGTATAGAAGCAATCTATAGAGAAATATTGTTCTAATTATACACACACCCAATTTGTGGAAACTAAAAATTATTTAAAATCATGATTTAATGTAAATTATTAAACTTTGAAACGCCACGTTCACAGATAAATAAAATGGTTATCTCGACATTTTTCGAAAACAATAAAATAAAAAATAAATTTTAAATGTTTTTCACCAAAACATGAAACGAAATTAAAATATTTCTAGTCATTGTTTTTGAGAGTTTAATAGTAAAAAAAAAAAAAAAAACCAAAACAAAATGTGCGAATCCTTGGCATGGCAGGACACTCGGTATGTGGCTGCATTATTATCAATTAAGTGAACGTCTCGTTGATTAATTCAATATTTTTATATTTTAATAAAACACCGTAACAAATAGCTTTTCTTTATACTAATATCTTTTTATATCGATTCAATTTGATTTGAACTCGGCGAATTTCATAAGCGAGTTAACGAGACGTGTACGGGACGCCATCGATTGTTTTTCGTCGTGCTTTGTCGACTTTTCCTCGTTGTACCGGAAAACGATTATTTCCAATATCAAAATGAAGAAAGACACGACAAAACTGATTAACATGAAAACTAGAAGTGACGACACGTCTCGGATTTCCACGCTAACCAAATCGTCTTCGGTCAAAGTCTTGTCCACCACGCATTTCGGCTTTTCCGCGTGCCATAATCGATCTTCCCTGTCCATGAGTCCGGTTTCTATTATTATTGTATTTCTGAAACACGCGTTTAATTTACAATTGTTCCCAAACTACCGTTATAAAACCATACGTATTACAGTAGTTCCCAAACTGTGTGAATATTTTTAAAACATTCGATGGGGCTTTATGAAATTTTTCCCGGAAGATATAGTAATCTCAAACAGTAAAGTTATATTTGGAAAAAACCCGATACGGAATTTCACTACTTTACTGCAGAAGGGGAAAGATTATTGTTAATGATCAATATTATAATCTGATAGTAAAATCATATTTTATAAGATTTTCATCTGATTGTTTACTGTTAATTACTTTTTTTTTCTCTTATAAACACACTTTTTCTTGTAGAAATACTTGTCCAAAAGTTTCATTTACTAATTACCTACTATTTTTTTTTTTTTTTATAATAGTTTTTATAAACACTCAGATTTTACATACTTCAAACGGGTTATTTTTCAAAATTCTCAATATTCATTACGAAAACGAGGAAAATCTATCGAAAATTTTTTTTTTTCTTTGGAAAAAACTATCCAAAATTTGACAAAAAAGACCTAAAAACCATCATTTTTTGATCCAAACTTTATAAAAATTTAAACATAGGTAGACAATAATATGAAAAACATTTTGGCGCAGGAAAATTTTGAAAATATATATAAAAAAAAAAAGAAGTTACATATTCTTACATATTTTTTCTCATTAATTATTTTTTTCTTTTCTTTATCTATTATTAAAAAAAAAAAAAAAAAAAGAGTTAAGTAAAGTAAAGACGTATAAACAAAAAAGCCGGACATACTTCGCACCACTACGGGTATTCTTCGCTTTTCGGGTCAGATACTTTTGGTGGGTGTGTTGAAATTGACGACTATCATTGTTTTTTATATTATTAACTTCCATCGTTCAGAATCGTTCTTATTGAAGAAATAATTAATCTTTTCTTTAAAATTCCACATAACCATCAAGATAGTATTTGACCCGAGGTGCGAAGTACGTTCGGTTTTCTCCTTTATACTTCACTTTACTTTTTCCTTCAGTATAATTCACGGAAAGGGCCTAAATAAATAAAGTTTGGGAACTATTTTTTATATATATATATAATATGTATAGAATGAGGGAAATAATGAGCAGTGCCCGTCCGTTTGGTTATAATTACGCGTGATTGAACAGTTCTCTGTAAGGAGAATTTTTCCGAACCATAAAGCCGACCGCTTCCGGTCTGTTGACAGTTAATTCGGCCAAGTCGCATTTTTCTCTCTCGGAGAACAGCTCGTTCACGACCCAATAGGCGTGAGCGGTTTCGGCCAAAAACACGTAATATCCTTTTTGGACTTTTTTCACGCCTTCTATGGGCTTCAAAATTTGCGATCTGGGCTTGATTTTCTTCTCGACAATATTTCTCATGGCCGGATCGACTTCTGCGGCCATCTTACGTAATACGCACGCACGCACGCACGCACACACACACACACACACACACACACACACACACACACATGTGAAAATTAATTAAAATATTTTGTTTGTTGACTGAATTGTTTTTTTTGAATACGGCGCGCGTTCGTGCAGCAGTTCCAGGGAGCGAGAACCAAAGGGGAAACTACTCGGTGTCGTTTCTCAGAATTTTCAACGTTCAAAACGGAATTTTTTTGCCCAATTGAAATTCACAAAAGGATTCCAGGACAAAATATTCGATTAAAAAACCGTTTCAAGCACTCGAATTCAGTATACTCCAAAAACATCGAAGTATTCGAAAAAAAAAAACCAAAAAAACTTATAATATTATGTTAAAATGAAATAATTTGGGTGTCCTGCACTAATCCCGGTGAATTAATTTAATTATTTAGTCATTATAATCAAAAAAAAAAAAAGAAGAAATTATAATTATTTCAAAACTGCATTTAGGTGTATAAAAAACTAAATATCACCAATCACTGTTTGTGGTTTTTAATTGTGTAAAAAATTATCCAGACACTTCAAAGGACTGAGGAACATCTGTAAATTACAGAAAATGTTTTAAAATAATATAAAACACTTTCTATTATTTAATTTGGGAAGAGCAGGAAGTACATTAGCACCCCCTTGATTTTAAACAACTTCTCGGTGACCTGAAAACAAAAATAAAAATCTAACATAATGGATACATCAAAAGCTACTATCGGTTTGTTTTCTAATCTAAATAAACCGAGTTGTTCATCAATACCTAAATAATACAATTATTAATTGAAAATTAAAACTTTATATTGTGTTTTGATGCTGTATTGATTCTGAATAAAGTGGAGATGCTAGTGATTTTACAATGAAGTTTATTATTTTTCCTTATCCTGATCCGTACTTTATTAAAAAATCAATCTGAATTTGTTATGAAACGGTACTTTAAAGAGGTCATTTTTCCATGAAAAAAATTGTATAGATCAATTTGTAGTTTGTACGTACATTTTTAACTTTTTTTTTTTTGGTTTTGTGGGTAACTTAACCATCTATTCAGTTTTTCAATAAAATTGTCCTGAATAACAAAGTAAAGCACCGCGTCTAACTGAATATGATTTGTTGTTTATTTAAAAAACGATATCTCCATCAAGAGTGTCCCCTAAACCGAACTTTATATAAAAATAAAAGGTAGGTCATTTCATTTTAAATTTAAATTTAAATATACAAAATTCTTAGGTATCCGGTATTTATGGTACCTACAGCGTTTGAAAATTGCCTTACTAAAATTTGGTATTTCTTTGAAAAAAAAAAACTAAAATGGCACCCCTGGTTTAGGGGATCTGCTTGTTAGACTTTTAAATTTTTTTATGATTTTTCGAACGACTGCTTATTGAAAACGATAGACAATATTATGGTAGATGTTTTATATCAGCTATCAGGGGAGTAGAGATAGAAACAGAAAAATTATGAAAAAAAAAGGTAAAATGTAATTCGTATAAATGTTATATAAATAATATTTGATAATTGATATATGAGGGTTGTGGGGAGTGCAGCCCCCACTTTTTTCAAACTTATTAATCAAGGTGTATACCCAAAATAAAATTTACTACTACACAACTACTGCCTGTAAAATAGATGATGTACGGGGGCATGGCCGTATCTAGAATGCATTTTCGGGGAGGGTTTTATTATTATTTTTTCAATGAGTAATTTAACCATAAATTAAGTATTGACAATATTTAATGTAAAATAAAAATAAAGAATTATTTTAGGAAGTTTCGGAAGGGGGAGGGGGGTAATACCAAGATCTCCTCTTCCTGAAAATAGTCATGAGTCATTTTTTAAGATAATTAAAAAATAAAAGGCTAGAATCATCAATGGAAAATTGTCAATAAAACAAAAAAATCTATAG
>JAIPRM010007599.1:0-17000 GCA_025469315.1 Stegophylla sp. TES_Ste_2020 | reverse complement strand
ATCAACCAAGTATTGAAAATTTTAAATCCGTTTTCAAAACTTATATCGGATGACGCATTCCAGAGTACGGTTAAATTTAGAATGTGTTATTTTCAAACAAAAACGGGCTGGTGTAGAGGCCCCTTAACTTTTGTTAGTGAATAGGTATAAAATAAAAGCTTACAACTGTGATTTTTAACATAGATGATTGATATTTCTAAAAACAAAAATGAAGAACCTGTTCAACCGATACTTTTAAAATTTCCTAGAACTAATAACAGAGCGTTTAACATAAAATTCTATTCATTGTTTAATTGGTTAGAAATGTTAGAATATTATTCTATATCTGAAGACACAACATATTGTTTTCCGTGCAGACACTTTTTTATTGGTAGCTATTAAGGACTAATAATAGGTAGTGTTTGGAGTGTTCCATATGTTAATGTTGGTGTGAAATGTTGGATTAATCGCATCACTTTTACTGCTCTTCGTACACATTCTAAAAATGAAAAACATCTGCCATCTGTTGAAAAATGGACAAATTAAATGAATATTAAAAATAAAACATCCAATTCAGTTAGTTATGACTTTATCTACTTATGACTAGTATCTTTTGTTATGATCACCATAGTATAATTTTAAGGATATTATTCGGATTAGTTGAGGTGTGTTGGTAAAATAATAAAATAACTGAGGTGATTCGTACTTTTAAAATATTATTGAGCACAAAACACGTATTACAAATTAAATAATTAGATTTAAAACACTTAGAGTAAAAACGGTGACAAGTGTAAAGTAGATATTATAACAGTATAGCGACGATGACGCGATTGGGCAGCATGACAGCTAGGTTGATGGTAAGAGACGGCTGTGGGTGCCCTGCAAGATGACTGGTTATATGGCCTAGAATTTGCCCGGAAATACTGACGGTAGACTTGGGTACCAGTTGTTGTGGCTCATTGATGTCACAATACTATGCGCATGGCTGTCCTAACGTATTTTTTAATACGAGTAGGCATTGTTTGATAGATTTTTTATATCGATTGTACAATGTAAAATTATACCTACTATACCTACTTATGCACGTGTGCCCTAATTATATTAAGATTGTTTAAAGTAACATGTATATGCTGTAGAGTGAATTATGAAATATTGTAAAAACATAAATGTGATATTTTATGTGTGTGTGTTTGTGCATTACAATAATATGTGTTGTAAATGATGTATATGTCGAGTACATTACACCTTACCGCCAAAAAGAAAAAAAATTTTGGAGCGAAGTGATGAAATTTTCTGTTATATAAAATTTATACAATTTAAAAATAAATAAAAAGAAAATTGAATATTAAGTTATTATATATATTTGCATTAAAAATTACGTGTTTTACAGTTTGTATGCTTTTATAGTACATAGAGAGTACATTTTTACATAGATTATAAAATATAGCTTATCTATGATATACAATGAAATACAGATATAGAAAATACATAAAATACATAGTTACATGAAATATATAGAATATACATAAGATATATAGATACATAGAATACATAGTAAATAATATGAATTAAATTTCTATATAGATAATAATAAAACCCATGAACTTAAAATTAAAATATTTCCCATCAAACATCATATATTATCATATTCATGTTATTATTATGTTTTATATTTATGGTCATCATATTTATACCTGATGACAATCATCAGTTTCTGCGCATGTTTTGGCAAAAAAAAACTATGGAAAAAAAAATAGCAATTTTGCTTCTCACTATTATAACATTGAGTGTCACTCTGCTTTACAGCTCTGCTCACTTCGCAAAACTCTCCTCGGCTTGCTGTACAACGTGGGGACATTTCGGTTTGATAATCGGTAATTATCGATAAGCTGATAAAATACTTTGTAGAGTATAGATCGTTGATGCCTATGTAAAAATACTTCATTCAAAATGCCGGTTTAAATGTGGTAAAGTTGCTTAAAATATTCTATGCTCAATCATGTACCTAGTTAAAAAAGTTTATATTCAATCGTGTTTTACTGAAACAAATGTTAGGTTAGGTTAGGTTAGAATTTAAAATAGAATATTATTGTTGCTCTTAATATTTTTATAAGGGCTTTAATTACTTGACAAACACGTAAATACACAATATTTGAATACTCAACATTAGGGTTGGCTGTCGATCAATTGACCGGGCAAAATCTTTTCAATTGACACAAGTCAAAAATAATTTGAGAGGTCATTTAACAATTTTTATTAAATTGGCATTTTAATAGTGCATTTAAACAAATTCTTAAAACATATTATTTATCAAATGTAAGCTTTAGAAAGTTTCAGTAAAATAGTAGTAATAATACTATTAATATTATTTAAATCTATATTATATCAATATTATTTATAGTACAAAAAATAAATTTTAATTTTCAGATTTTGACCAGTCAATTGACTTATCAATTGACCGAAAAATAATTTAACCGGTTAAAAATCCAACCCTATTCAACATAACAACTCGACTCGAAAAAAATTATATAAAAAAAAACACTACACACCCAACACTATTAAATAACAGTTTTTATTTGCTAAACATACCAAAATTGTACATTATCTGAAGCTCCGCTCAGAATCATTTTATTGAAGAAATGATTTATCTTTTCTTTAAAATTCAATATACCCACCAAGAATATCCCATCTGAGGAATACCAACGGTGCGAAGTATATCCAGCCTTTTGTTTTTTTTTTTATCCTAAATCAATTCATAAGTTGAAAAAATAGACTTGTGTGTTAATATTAAAACTGAAAAAGCAATATTTATAATAAAAACATTGATCTTAATTTATCCATCTGAAAATTATTTTATAGACATGTTATAACTGATTCCAAATTAATCCTGACTTTCAGTGACACGGATAGGGTCCAGTCCCATCGAGTCCAGATTAGCCAGACAATTCAATATCCATATAAATTATAGATACCACAGAAGGCTCCATATAATGTAAACTTAGTTCAACAAATTTTAGACAGCTTTTGTGCAGTTATGCCAATCCAACATTCATTAACTTCAGGGAACTATTAAGAATAATTTAGGGACTAAAAGAAAAAGTAATTAGATTTTTTGGAAGAATAACAAACTGTTTTAACAAAGCATTAATTATAATTAAATACAAAACAGGCATTTTTTAATAATGTAGTACATTTTATTTTTAAATATGTATTACCAAAAATAGTATTTTATTTAGATGAAATCTGTATTTTGTTTATTTATGTTTCTTTTTTCGTTCATGGATTATCACATGTGTATGCAAATGCCCAGATGTTCGAAATGCATCACCACATACAGGACATTTAAATGGTTTTTCACCTAAAATACAAAATATATAATATCACTAAATTATTATTATGGTAAAAAGTCCATCATAAGTTTTATCATTTAAATTGAATATTTAATAATGCAAAAATTGAATATTGACTGATTAGCACCAAATTAATGAATTTCATCAGATAATATACTGAGAAATTGGCAAGAAAATAAATTATTTTTATATTGACTTAAAGAAACCCTTTTTCTTTTTATGTTATTTGATACCTAAAAAAAATTTAAATAAAATTTATATGAATCAAAAATATGACTTGAAAATTGTAATCAATCACTAAAATTATTAATAAAATATATAAATATTTATATATTTAAAATATATTATACTATATAAATATTTTATTTAATAAAATTTATGTGTAACCACTTCACATACATTTTTATGATCAGAATTAATTGGATTAAATTTCAATTTCAATTTATATTTTGAGACCATTTTTTTCGAGTTTTTTTTTTCTTTTTTAATTATGTAATTATAAATATATTTGTACTTCAAATATAGAGTTCTAAATACATGTGTAGAAAATAAAAACTACCTGTATGTTGTCGTATGTGAACTTTCATAGATGACGTGGTAGCAAATAGTCCATTGCAATGGGGACACACAGCTCTTTTCATTTTTCCCAAATGTGTAATTGTATGATATTCAAGTGAACACTTGGTGGCAAAAGCTTTGGTACAATTTTGTTTATCACATTTATATGGCTTATCACCAGTATGTGTTCTTTCGTGTCTTTCGAGATCAGCATTTTTTTTAAATGTTTTTCCACAGAATTGACATACTTTTGGTTGTGGTTTTTGCGGCTTAATATTTAAAATAATAACTTTAAAACAGTTTATATATAATGTCGGTTAGTTTATAACTTACAATATCAACATCAACATCTTCCAAATCTACAGTTATATTTGGTTCATATAATACTTTAGGCTCATTTATAATACTTGTACGACTTGTTTTCTTTGGAGTTATATGATTAGTTTTTTTTAAATTTGATATACGTACACTCTTTTTCTTGGATCTGAAAGTTAAATGAATTATAATAATTAGCGAATCAAATATTTATTTATTTTATAATTATTAATTATAAATAAGTATAAGTTTAGAACTGATGTTACGCGTGATCTATCTAGTATAAGAGTCATCAACCTTTTTAGACCTTGGGCCACTTTTAATTCACAATAATTTTGTGAGCCGCACACTCAAGAAAAAAGTTAGACATACTTTGCATCATGGGTATTCTGTGTTCCTCGAGTGAGACTTGTTGGGTGTGTTAAATTTAAAAAAGGGATAAATCATTTCTTCAATAAAACAATTTAAAGATAAGCTTTAGTTTATGCTAGACATATTTTAAAAAAAAATTTAAGTTTTTCTACTCTAAACTGTGAACAGTCTCAAAAAACTGAGAGCAAAAAAAAAACATTTTTGATAAAAGAAAAAAAA
Organism: Stegophylla sp. TES_Ste_2020; assembly: GCA_025469315.1. Taxonomy (NCBI): domain Eukaryota; kingdom Metazoa; phylum Arthropoda; class Insecta; order Hemiptera; family Aphididae; genus Stegophylla; species Stegophylla sp. TES_Ste_2020. Next base: position 12,207 of record JAIPRM010007599.1, on the reverse strand, counting down.
TCACATTTTAAAAAATTTAACTGAAAACAAAGCTTTAAATTTATATTTATTTAAAAATTAATCTAATGTGATGGATTTTTAAGTCAGCCATTGCCCCTAGATTATATCAATGCTCAAAATTTTTGCTGGGTCTTCTACTGCCTCCCTAAAGGTCCTCAGCTCCCACAAGGGGGCACTTTTGTCTACTTTGAGAAAGATTGTTCAAGATGGTATTCTTAGGAGGTCACTTTTTGAAATGATCAATAGTTTTTCCACACACTTGGGAAAAACTACCCAACATTTGACAAAAACTTTATTATTATTATTTTTTTTTTAATCCAAACTTTATTAAAATTTAAATATAGATAGACAATAATATGGAATATATGTCGGTTAAAGAAAATTTTAAAAATGTGAAAAAAATTTAGAATACTTTTTATTTAACTTTTTTTCTCATAAAATTTTTTTTTCTGTTCCCAGATAAAAGTGGGATATAAAACTAGCTGAGTACAAAATAATTTTTAATAAACTTCATAATTATTAAGTAAATTTTCCTCATATAAACTATAGCTCCGCTCCAGAATCATTTATTGAGAATAATTATTTCTTTAAAGTTTAAGTCGTCCCAAGTTCTACCTGAGGGACAAATAATACCCATGATGTTAAGTATATCTCGCATTTTTAAATTGTATTTTTTTATTATTTATTTTTCTTTTAATTCAAATTATCTTGGTGTTAATGTAATATTAAACATATCAGTAAAAATCAGTTTTTTTTTTTAATATTAAAATAATAATAAACACATGAACAATAACTCATAGGTAGATCACACATAACAACAGGATGATAAGTTTAATACTTGCTTTATTGTTTTGCCATCCGATTTAGATATCCTATTAGCAGACTTATTTTTTCTTGTAGAAGGCTAAAAGTATTTAGAATTAAAACAAATAATATGATTTTTAATAAACTGAATATAATATTTAGTACCTTATTGGTGTTTTCTTTTATACCTAATGATATTGATTCATCAACCATTCCAGTAACTATTTCCTTTACCTGTAATAATAAAAATATATAAACACACCAAAAATAAAATTAATAATATTAAAAATCATAAATATATAAATCTAAATTAGAATTTCATTCAGTCGAAATTTTTAATTTCCGAATAGTTTGTAGTGAAAAATTTAATTATCTTGCATAACACTAAATGATTTTATGATTTAGCAACTAAATACAATTTTTTCAAAATATAATATTTAGTGTCATTTTCCATATCTCAACTTGTTTTAAATATGAGATTTTATACTGTTTTTCAAGAAATTTTTTTTGTCCTATTGATTCAAAGAATATTTTTGATTGTGCAGAAATAAATAAGAATTATGTTTTATACTTATTTAATGCATTAAAATTGTTAAGTATGCGATTAAAAAAAAAAAAAAAAAATTGAACAGAAAAATTTGGGATTCAAAAACTTGCTAGTCAAAAATTTGGACAAGTATTTCTAAACAAAAACTTGTCACACACAAAAAAAAGAAAAAAGAAACATAAATTTAAAAATACTAGCTTCTTTGCTCCACACAAAATCTAAAAAACATTGTGTAAAATCTTAAAGTGGATTATTGCAATTTTTTTATCTTTTCAGAAGAAGTTGCCTTAAATTTACACCTATGCATACAAAAAGAGACATTCCATGAACAAGGTATAATAGTTGATTACTAAAATAAAGTTATACATATTTAAAAATAAGTACTTGGTTTTTGGTAACATCATCTTTGATAAGTGATTGTTGTTCTTGATTGTTCTGGGAAACAATGTAATTTCCACCTACAATATTAAACAAATTATTATAAACCTTAAGTTATTATTGTTCAGCTAAAAGTATGTTCTGCCTCTCATTAAATATATTATATAGTAAAACAAAATTTAAAGTAATTATAACTGTAAACCAAAAAAATCTTTATCATAATATTAAATATCATAATCTCTAAGTCACACTATTGCAGGATAGCCAAATATTTTTATCCATTTGTATTATATTTTTTTGAATTCACATACTTATATTCATACAATAAATATTGAGTTTTATGGCCAAATAATCAGAAAATAAGGTATAATCACTAAGCCAAGCATTAACTAGTGGGAGAAAGAAAGAAGTCAATGTCCAGCTTGTTTATTTGTTGTATAGATTCAAATGCAGGATAAAGAATATAAGCTCCAGCATATAGGTGTTATAGTAGTATAGTCTATATTCTATACAACAACCTATTATCTAATAATATATTGAAACTGCCATGACATAGACCCGATAAGATTAATAAAGTAAGTAATCAATGAATATAATTAGTATTAAAATTAATATAGTACTATTAAAACCTAACAGAGTTTATCTTATAATTATAATAAATATCTACATGTAAACATTAAATATACATGGATTTACTAATTAGACAAAACTAACACAATATCCCATCATTAGTTTATACTGCATGACACTCAATAACAAAATTTTAAATTACAGGTAAGAAGTTAACATATTATTTAACATAGAAAATATTATGAAACTAGTCATTTTTCCTGAATAACTTCATTTTTACGTTTTTATTTTATGAACATTTTTTACATATCTATAAACTAATAAAACTATGATTATTATTATTTTTGTTTTGTAAGAAATTATTCACTATAGTATTTTAAAGTGAATTATTAAGGTCTCTTAATTCTTTCTTTTATATTATGTTATTATTTTTAATTACAAACATATGAAGTTACTAAAAAATGTAATTTGCATAAAAATATTATTATATGAAAATAAATAACAAAAGTAAAGAAAGTAAAATATAGACAAGAAAGCCGGACATACTTTGAACCTTAGATATTCTTCATTCCTTGGGTTTGATACTCTTGGTGGGTGTGTAAAATTTTAAAGAAACCATAAATGATTTCTTCAATAATATGATTCTGAATGAAGGAAGTTAATAATATAGAGAACAATAATAGTCGTAATTTTTAACACACCTACCAAAAGTATATGATCTGAAGATAAAAGAATACCTGCGATGCAAAGTATGTTTGGCATTTTTGTCTATACTTATCTTTGTTTTACTTTACTTTACTTTACTTTTTTTCATCTAATAAATAATAAAGAAAAGGAAAAAAAATAATGAGAAAAAGAAATGTTAGAAAAAAGTACCTAAATTTTTTTTCACATTCACAAAATTGTCTTGTGTCAAAATGTTTTTTTTATTATCTCACCTTGGGCGAGATACTTTAGATGGGTTTGTTAAATTTTAAAGAAACGATAAATCATTTCTTTAATAAAATAATTTTGAGCAAAACACAATAACTAAACTAATACACAATAATAATTATCAGTTTTGAAGAATTGAACTTAAATGTTAAAACTAAAAATTGTTTTGTTACATACATTAAAGAATAACAAAAATTGATTTTCATATACTCACATATACATCTAATAAATATTCCGTAAATAATTTCAAATTAAAATAAAATAAAATAAAGAGGCTCTAATTATCGTAAATCAACAATTATGCATTATAACATATATTTTAATAATGTTTATCATATCACCCCTGATCTGTCTCGGTTGAAAAAAGTGCAAATATTTAATTTACTGGGTAAGATTCGAACCTGGTACCGTCATATTTTAATACTGATGTCTTAACCACTGCTCCATAATATTAGCGTTGAAAATTGTTGAAATAATAGGTATTTAATATAATAACCACAAATATTGAATTTTCAAAATAGAATAAAATAGTTAGAAAACTATTTATGTTCGTGGATTTAAATTCCCACCATTGTATTCAGCATTGAAAAATACATAAGATTGCAAAAAAACATTACCTACTGACCTTTTGGGTGTTCAAAATATATCATAATAATTTTTCCATACTTTCTCTGTTATTTTTTTCAATCGAATCCTTGTTAAATATTTAATTTTTTGTCAGTAAGAAATTTAATTGCACCAAAATATTTAAAATGAAATTTTTTCATCTAGGTAACAAGTTTCAAAAAAATTGGTCGAACCAATTGTGTAACATACATAAAAAAAAAATAGGTATTTTACAGTGTGCAATTTTAGGTAAAACTAACGAATTTCGTCAAAAAACACATATTAAATCATAATAAAATTTCAATTCTTAATATCAAGAATCAAATTTTTTTTTACATAAAAACTAACAAAAAATAAGAAATATTTGAAATTTTCAAAATGCTATACTCAAATAGAAATTGATCAAATCTTTTTGAAATTTGTACTTGTAGCCATTTTTAGTAGTTGATGAAAATTTCAAGTTTCTAGTTTCAATATTTTTGGAGTTATGTTAAAAAGCAATTTTTAATTTAACGTATATTTCAGTAATTGCATATTTTTCCATTTTTTGCCAATTTTCGACAGATTTTTAACGTTTTTGAAAGAAGTATTGAGAAATTTAAAAAATAATCTTTATAAATACTATTTGGGTGTGATTCTAGATTTATAGAGTTACTAATCGAAACGTTTGGACAAGTATTTCTATATGAAAATGAGTATTCAGAAAGAGAAAAAAAATAAACATCATGATAAAATCATAAGCTTCTTTGCTATGACTCAGAATCTAAAATAAACATAGTAAGAATACTAGTTTCTTCATTTCGTTCAGAATCTAAAAGCTATATTTAATATTATTAATTTAAGAATAAATAATGAGACTTTCTGAAAAATTGAAAATTACTTTTTGACATAATTTCTAAAATAATCCAGCTAGGCACTTGAAATTTTCACCAACCACTAAAAATAGTTATGAGAATATTTCATAAAAATTTCAAAAAGATTTGATCAATTTTTAGTTGAGTGCAAGTTTACAGTTGAATTTAAATTTATAAAAAATTAATCGCAAATACCTTTGATCACTCTTCAGTTTTTAATTAAACAATAAACATTTTAAACTGATTTAAATCCTTCTTTAATAAGACACAGTGATAATGATTAAACTTATATATTTTATATTAGCTATTTTAATTTTAAAATAAATGATTATAATAAAATGCATAATACCGTTTTGAGTAGAATATGTTAGATTGTCAATTTCAATATTATCAATATCTTTTAAATTAGAAGTTGAGTATAAATCTTTCTCAATATGATCATACTGTTCACTTTCAATTAAATTTAATCTAAAATCACATTGAGAAGAAATTGGATTGTAGGAATTCCTTAAAAATAAATAAAAATAAATTAATTTTGACATATTTTTGAATTAAAATATTTAATTACTTTAATTCAGAATTATTATCACCACTTTGTAATTCTTGAGCCACTTCTTCAAGCCATTCATCTAATTTTGAAGAATCTAAAAATAAAATAAAAAATTGGCATAAATATAATAAAACAGTAATAATATTATGGTGATAGAATTTTGTCCTTAGCTGCTTTGTATTCCAAACAAGATTTGGCTGTGATGAGTACACTTTTGATAGATTATTTAGCTACAGGTACAGATTGGATTGCCGGGAATTTGGTAATTTTTCCGTTGGGTCACTTTGAATAATTATTTTGAAAAAGTAAATAATTATAAAAAAATAGATAACGATTTTGTGTACAGATAATGAAATTTTTGTTGAAAAATCATACTATGAGGCTTGTGCAAACTGTATAATCTATTGTTACTCTATTTGTTTATTCATTTGTAGGTAGTCATGTTCAAATAAACATATTTTAGCTAGTTATTGAGTAAATTAGTATATGGGCCATTATTTTTAATTTACCTGGGCCGAAATATCTCCTAAATCTGTTCTTGTTTGGCTAACAATAGTTTTGTATCATACTAATGTAATGTTGAAAGGCATGTTAAATTATTACATTTAAAAAATGATTTTGAGGAGAAATCAGGAGATTTTTTTATCATTAGTTCAGTTTTTTGAGAATGTAAAACCATACAGTAAATTATTAGACAATTATTGTAAATTTGCACTTAGACACAACTTTTAAAATACAAAAATACTATCTCATATGTGAATCAAATATCTAAATGACTACACACAGTAATAATAACTTTGGAACACTTTCATTCTATAGCTCTACACAAACATTATTTTTGAAAAAATCATCTTACCTTTAATTAAATCTAAAGTTCCATTGAGATCATCTGTTTCTACAATATTTTGTACAAGCTCTTGAACATTCTCATTTAATTTCTTAGTTTTTAGTCTATGGTAGTTATTTAAATGTTTAGTGAGAGCATTAAGACTATTATAAACACAAGAACACATAGAGCATTTATGAATTCGCGTTGCTTCTTTCATAACAGCATGACATCTTTTCATATGATTAATTAAATGACCTATAACATATTAATTTTAATTTTTTAATGAAACAGCTTCTTCAATTCAGGGCTTCAAATCAGTTAAAACAAGTTTTGTTATTAACCGGTTTTATAGGAAAATTTTCATAACTAAAAACGAAAACAAAATCACAATTTTAAATTTTATGGAACAGATTAAAAACACAAAATCAGAATTTTACTATGTTTTAAATGTTTTAACTTTTAATATAAAGCTATAAAAATTTAAATCAAAAATACATTTATTCAAGACAAAAGTCTATTATTTTACTTTTAAAAATATTTTAATTTGGGTTGGTGGCACTTGTTTTTATTAGGTATAGACATGATAAAGACTAGACTTCAATGAGCTATAGTGCGTAATTGAGTTTTATATTTTTGATAAGCTGAAAAGTTGAACATTAAAATATTTCAAAATATGATCTTGAGATGATGATAAAATTAAATTAAACCATAGATAATTTATAATTTGAATTTGAAATGATATTATGGTTTTGACAGTAATGGAATATGATTATTTTTACTTAATAATATATTTACATCTATAGAATAATATCTAGGGAATAAATTGACTTTCACTCATTAGCATGTCATTGTTATTGTCGTTACAACTAGACTCTATAGATGTTAATTATTATTTATTATTTATTATATATTATATATTTTAAGTATGAAGAATGAGATTAACTGGTTCTTAAAATTGTAAAACCGGTTTTAGTGAATCAGAAAATATAAAAACAATATTAATCCGTTTTTAAAACCAAAAAAAATTATGAAAAGAATAAAAACCATTAACTGAAAAAAATTATAAAATTATTGCGGTATAAATCCATGCTTTAATCAATTAAACTTAGGTAATGCCTAACATATATTATACTATTTAAATATTAAACAATTTATATTGAAGGTATGAGATGAATTTCATTATCTAAAAATAATGGGGTAGTTGAATGCTCAATTTCTGAGTACGTTATCAAGTGTACTTTATAATTCAAGAGGGTTAAATAAATAAATGATTTAGGTTTTATGAGAAATTATTCTATTTGCATTTGTAAATATACACTTGAGCATTTGGCTACATAGTTTGTCTTATATTTTTAACTAGCTAAACATAGATTTAAACACAAAAAAAACCATCATTTTAAAAATACTAGCTCTTTGTTTCGCTTAGACTTAAAAAAATTAAGTATATATTTATAAGTAATGATTTATAATAGTAATTGTTCTCTCAACTTAAATAATAATCAATTATTAAATAAAATGTTGACCTTTCTTGATTATACAAATTTTATTACAGAGATTATTTTAAACAAAAATACATGAAATGTATTTAAGTTATGAAAATAAATCAAATGTGTATAGTACATGTTGATAAAATCTAAACACTTCTGTTAAATTTCTTTATTTTCATTTAGGTCTTAAATTTGAAATATATTTGATTTGATTTCGGATATTTGGACAGTTTAAAAAATACAACTAAGAACTTTAATTTACCCTTGTAATTACCTTTTTGATTAAAACTCATTTCACAATATTCGCATTTGAATGGTCGTAGTCCTTTGTGTTTCAGTAGATGTCTATTTAATGAATTTTGTTGTGTGAAGTATCTTGAACAATATGAACACTAAATGGAAAAGATTTGTTTTGATTAGAGTAAAAATAGTTTGACAATAAACATTGCTGTAAAACTTTAACTAGTATTATAATAAAGCATCATTAACGAATGTATATGAACAGTAAAAAAGAATTAAAAATAATACTGTATTGTCATATACTTTTTGAGCTATATTTAAAGTTTCAAGCATCTATTTCATTATAAACTAGTTAAAAATTGAATTGTAAGGTTCAACATTAACAGAAAAATAGACAGACAACAAAGCAAGTTAAACAGAAGCTTTTAAAAATGATAAAGGTCAAATATTTTGAAAAAAAATTTAAAATCTTATATAATATGGTTTTTATAATTTATTTAGATGTAACTAATATCAAGTAATCTAATTTGTCTAATACTTAATAATTAATAAATCTGTATTCAATTATTGCAAAGTAAATATTAACAAATAGTATTTATATTAATAAAAAGAAAACTAACTTCAAATGGTTTTTCTCCTGTATGTGTCCTCATGTGACGATTTAATAAATTTGACTTATTAAATGACCAATGACAATGATCACATTTAAACTTTTTGATTAAATTAGTGCCTTTATGTTTTTTTTTTAATTTTGTTGAAAATTTATATTGTTTTTTCAATACCAAATCAAACTAAAAATAAGCCATTAACATACATAAATTATTTATAATACACATTTACACATGTTTTGAGTAAATAACTCCACATACTTTTCTATGTTCTTTAATATGCATTTTATACTCTGAAATATTTGAGTAAGACATTGAACATATTTTGCAAGTTTTAAAACAAGAAATAGAAGTTTCATCACCATTAGGATTTATTATATTTTCTTGCATACATTGTTCCTTATGAATGTCCAAACGATACTAAATACAAGTACAAATTAAATATATTTTATTGGTATAAAATTTCTAAATGAGAAATTTTAAGTAATATAATAATTATGATAACACAGTAATGATCTCATATTAGATACGTTTATGAAAATCTTAAATACAGTTCCACCTAGTATACAGTTCAATCTATATTTTGAAGTAAAATATTTGTTATGTTTAAATTATTTGAAATACCTTTTGTATATTATATCTTTTTATAAATATAAATATGTTTTGAGATACAAGTTAATTATATTAAAATTATATTTACCTGATTGTCAAATATTTTATAACAAATATTGCAAGTTATTAATTCTTCTGTTACATGAATATTTAAATGCGACTTAAAACTAGCTGTTCGTTTAAATTCTTTGTTACATAGTGGACATTTTAAATTATTTGTTAAATGCGTAGCAATATGAAGTAAATAATTATTCTAAAAACAAAAGATAAATGTAAAATTAGTATGTATTTACTACAAAACTATGAAAGAATATACTTTTAAATATTTATTTTTATTCTATCAAATTAGTAAATTCTTGGTCATTTTTGTAAAGAAGTACTTAAATAAGTTTAAAACTTACATTATAATTAAATGATTTTAGACATTTTAAACATTTAAATGGCTTATCATTTAAATGTTCTAACTTGTGTTTCTTATAATTTTGCCAGTTATGAAATTCATGTAAACATAAATCACAAACAAAATGACCCTAAATAAAATAGAAAAATAATTCATCATAAAAATAAATTTTTAATGTTTATAAAGGCCAGCTTACATTTGGATCAAGGGGACTTTTAGACACATCGTCTAAAATTTTAATAGCAGTTGAATTACTGTAATTCCTTCTAGTCACATTAATATCATTACTGTTCAGAACATCTAAACTGTCTTTCAAATTATGATTATCATAACCAATTTCCAGTACATCTGAGTTTGGTTTATTAACTATAAAATTATCATTTAATTTAAAATAATTATTGAAATTAATATAAGAAAATTAACAAATCATTTACAATTTGTATAAAGTACGTTTGGGAAGTGATTGTTAGAATTCACAGCATAACTAATACTTTGAAGTGATGACTTGTTAGAATCATTGGTTGAAATTTCTGCCTGAATGTCTTCTATTTGATCATTGGAATTGATATGTTCAAATGTAATTAACTAGAGAAAATACACCTCATTAAAAAATATATAAAATTAAAATCAAAATGATTTACCTGTGTACCATCAACAAATATGGGCTGCTCAACAGTTTCTATTATAAATGTTTGTCCCAGGAATAAATCATTTAATGGAGTCATTGTGTTAATATATTCACAATTATCCGATTCCAGAACTAAACAATAGAACAAAAATACAGTATATTGTTAAGAGTGGATGTTAACAGATCATTTAATAAGATTAAATTCATAATTAATTTATAGTTGAAAATTAAAATGACATAAACTGCAACAAATTTATGGGTCCAATAAGAGGAATTTTGAAGTACGCTGAACATATTGAATAAAAAGATTTACAGTGGAGTGGAAATATTATTCCAATGATTTTCTTTAAGTTCAAATAAAATAGTTTATTATTATCATCTTTTTTTTTTAACCCGAAAATGTTAGGGTCACTTACTCATATTTCTACACTCCTCAGACAGTTGTTCAGAATTAGATGCCAACATTTGATCATCATATGTTAAAGTGAGAAATTCGGTATCAGCATCTTCCAATATCCCTTGATTCTCCATGGCTGTTAAAGAAAATAAACAAAATACTTACAGGTTTTAAACTAATATATTATTCACAGCTATAATTATATTATTATTACCTAACAGATAGACTTTAATTTTAATTGATCAAGTACAAATCTTCTGTAATATATCGGACAGTACACAATAAAATTACATAGCAATACATTTATTATACATAACAAATAGTCAAGAGAAGTCAACTGAATTTAAAATAATACTTTAACAATTATAGTTTTTTAAATTTTCATTTAGCTTTTAATGTATTTATTAACTTGAGGGACTTTAAAATTCTACAATTAATAAAAACAAACTTGATCGATATCTTATTTATTTACTATTATGATAAGCATAACATTAGCGATATAATTAATGGATAGATAGCGCAAAAGTTAGATTTATCAGTGTCCTTTCATTTTTTCTGTGACCACAGGTTAGAGAGCTTAGATAGTATAAGGCTACCATAGGATATTAGTAGTTTATAAAATTATAAAATTTATTATATTAGTCTATTTAATATTTATATTAGTCATATATCATGATTATTAATAAGGGTGGCCAGCGAGAAGAAACTTGCGAGCCGTCCAATATACCTATTAATAAATATGGAAGAGCCGAAGTGAAAAAAAAGTCATATTAATAATATATTATACATATAATAATATATTGCTTTGATTTTAGTTAGATAAGGTTTGCAGTTATCATACAATACAATAACTACATAACAATAATTACTACGTTACCATGGTTATCTTGATTGCTATGGTATGGTACGGTAGAATAGGGTAGTTGAGAAGTTGGGTAGGGTAGGGGGTAGAAGAGGATAGGGGAGGGGAGGGGAGGGAACCAATCAAAGTGACAAGTGAAAATCTTTTGAAATAATGCGAATTTCGAAAAATGTTAAATATAAAATATCATCTAGAGACGAAAATTGATTCTTAAAGTGGCTGCTAATTACAGCTTTTGGATTAGTGTTAGTATTTCTATGCGCAAAAGTGTTTACAGAACGGAAAAAAAAATGAACATCATTGTAAATTCATAAGCTTCTTTGTTCTGCTTAGAATCTAAAACTAATAAAAATCATTTTTCTCTAAAAATATTGAAATAAGCAAAACTTAAAATTTAAAACTTTTTAAAATTTTCATTTATAAATTAATATATATGTTTGCTTTATATATTTTCATACAATCGGCTAAATTTCAAGTCAAACGAAAAAAATACTGTAAACCCCAAACCCTACTTATCAATTCCCTTTGTTTATAATTTTGTATTATGTTATAGTTATAATGTAGTTACATGTATTTATACTTCGTACTTTCTAACTCATTTGGTCTTAGGCTGGCTAGACAATATAATATTTTTTAGATTCTGAGCGAAGCAAAGAAGCTAGGGGTTTTTAAAGTAATATATTTTTTTCTGTTAACATTTTAGATTCTGAGCGAAGTGAAGAAGCTAGTGTTTTTACAATGATATTTATTTTTTTTTTATTTTTTATTTTTTTTTCCGTGTACAACTTTTCGTATAGAAATACTTGTCCAAAAGTTTCGAACAATAACTTTTTGAAACCGGATTTGCCTCTAGATTGTACTTTAGAGAGGTCATTTTTTGAATTTCTCAATTCTTCAATGTT
>JAIPRM010007598.1:0-17002 GCA_025469315.1 Stegophylla sp. TES_Ste_2020 | reverse complement strand
CTTGTCCAAAAGTTTCGATCAATAACTTTTTGAAACCCGATTCGTCTCTAGATTGTACTTTAAAGAGGTCATTTTTTGGAATTTCTCAATTCTTCAATGTTTTTTTTGGAAAAAACTACCCAAAATTTGACAAAAACGACTCGAAAACCATCATTTTTCGATCAGAATTTTATGAAAATCTAAACATCCTATTACATCCTATAAAAAAGATTTTGGCGCAAGAAAATTTTGAAAATGTGAATAAAAATTTTGGATATTTTTCGAACATCTTTTTTTTTTCTTACATTATTAACTTCCTTCGTTCACAATCGTTTTACTGAAGAAATTATTTATCGTTTCTTTAAAATTTAATACGCCCGTCAAGAGAATACCACCCGTCGTGCGAAGTATGTCCGGCTTTTCTTTATTTTTATTTTTATCACTGACAAAGACGTCGTAAAAACTTTAGGTCTACCGGCCGTAATTGTATATACCGCAGTACCGCGAATTATAAAATAAGGTAAAGTTATGATGGTAACGTTGACACGACAAAGCGTTGTAGCAATATTTATATCAGTGGTTCTCAACGGGGGCGATTCCGTCCTCCAGTGGGCGGTGAAGAGGTTCTGAGGAACGATGAATTTTGATTATTTTGGGCGATAGGGGGGGGCGGTGAGCATTCCTTGGGCGATAGGGTAGTGTTGAGCATAATATTATATATTACTAACATTAAAGCCAAAAATAATGAAAAAAAAATAAAAACTGAAATATAGATACTCCACTGAACGACTTTTCATGGCTTATTTGTAATTGTATATTTTCTGAATGTTTTCAGTAAACATTGAAACAGCAGATAAACAGATTCAAGAATTGATTGAACATTCAACTAATGAGATCTGAAAATTTCTAATTTTAATTTCTATTAAGTTATCAGTTATATAATGTTCATGTAATAAACCATTTTTATTTTTTTATTTTTTTAAGGGGAAATTTTTAATGAAAAATATTTTGCTCTTCAGGGGGGCGGTGACTTTAAATAGGTTGAGAATCACTGGTTTTTATCATTCGCGTGACCCATTGGTTCGGATTTTGGTGGTAAAAATATGAATCCGGGCGTATGGTGTGTTTCATCGCGTAAAATTTGCACTCTCCGTACTTATTATTAAAATTTAGGGCCGACAATTATATGCCCTAAAAACATGTCAAATATGACTGTGCAATTATGCATTGAAAATTACCAAAATATGCACTAAAAACATGCAAATAATACAATACATTCTAACATTAATTATCACTGAAGTGGTTAAAAGTTGTTGGAAACAATATGCTTCTAGCCGAAGAAAATATATTTTCACCATATTCGGATATGTAACTATCGGTACGACTAGTGTTAGAAGTTTTCATTTTAAGTATTTTGATAAATCATTTAAAATTCAAATACAGTGGAACCTCAGTGTTAATAGACAGAAAAAAACTCTGTTCCCTTGCGAAAATCTCGATTACTCTAAAGAAAAACTCAAATCAGATAACTCAAATATTCTGTGTTGAACATAGATAATGACGGATAATTTTTATAAACGTTTGTCTAATCGGTTTGTGCGTTCGCATAATTTGTGCGTTTATTGTGTTTATTAGAATACATAATTTATATTGTATTAACTAACCTTGGTACGCAACAGTATTTTTTTCATTTGATTTTTGTTATATTTTTTTCAGTAATAATTTTTTTTTTATTTATTTAAATAAACTGTTTAACCACTTTTTTTTTTTTTACATTGTATATAATAATTCAAAACTTTAATAATACCTACCTTCGGACGTTTTAAAAACTTTAATTAAAATAATAAAAAAAAACATTTTGAAAACTCTTTAGTCGATTTTTTTCTAAAACCTTAGTTAGTCGAAAAAATTTCCCTTAAATTTCGACTTATCTATCGATTAGTAATTAAACCATGCCTATTTATTAATAAATTGAATACACAATAACAACTTATATGCCGTGTCAACTGTGAAACAAATTTAAATTTTATAATACGTACCAAGTAATATTAGTATATTTTTAATTTGCCTACTAAATTGTAATATGTATTTAAAAAAACCTTGAACAATTTATTATTCTGTAATTCATCGAGTCAAAAATATCTTAAGACTTAACAAAATTCTATATTATATGCTTTAAAAATGCTCAAAATAATAAAATATTCCCTTTAAAAGTAAAAACTCCAAAATATGCATATGGCTAATAAAATTTTGTATGCATAATCTTTAGGCCATGAAACAGATTTTGGTGGTGCAAACTAGCTATATTTTGGACCAATCAATAAAAATAATATAGAAATGCATGTAATGTGAGCCCTGTTTAACATGTACAAAAATATTAGTGGCATTGAGTTTTGCAATGCTATAACAATATGACCTCAAGTCACATCGCTACGAATAAAAAATCGTACACAAGGTAAAAAAATTTATTAGTCACAGAAAAAATGATGAAATCTCGTTGTACGAAAATCATTAAAATTTCACCAATTCCTTTATTAAAACATAACAATCTTAAAATGATTGCTTAACATTCCACGTAATAAAGACGTTTCACACTGTAGCTGTTTCGATGGTTTTCGCAAAACAAAAGAAAAAGGTTTGAATAATTTCTCATTTTTAACAATGCTCGAAGTTTGAAATCCGCATTTGCAGATATCTAATTTACTCAAGTATTTTCATAATGCGATTAATTATTTAATATATTTATTTCTGAATCCCAATGAAAATATACCGACAAACAATTCGACACGAATGTTGTACTCTGTTGAGTTTATTTTAATTCAACGTACAATGTAATTTATATTTATTCGATATAAACATAGAGAGGGTTGAGTTATTAATTTGATTTAAAACTATTGAATTCCATCTCGAATTATTATTAGGTTAAAAGCAACTGCGACGTGTGTTCATAATAATTGAATAAGCAAACACCGTTTCTTAGACACTTCGTTTTCCCAGAGTCGCACTGGTTGGGCCCCGTGTTATATTTCGGTGAATAATTCATTGTGTTTTCTAATTTAAAATTACAATACGTTTTCTAACTCGGCAATAGTAATACATAGTAGTGACCTTTACCCGTACGAAGGTGATGGTACTTGCTCGCTCTAGTGAAATGTTTCTGGGTTTTACGCAGTTGATTTCAAAGTTTCTGCTGTTTATTATTACGTTACACTATTAAAATGCGAGCCTCTTAAAAAAATGTATAAAATGCAGCGTTGTATACAATACTAGAGGCCAAATCTAGGTCAGTTGTGGCATTTTAAGTATGCGGTAAAAGTGTAATGTATGTGTCAACGAGGAAATAGCTTTTATTCGATTATTTGTACATTTATACCACAAACGAATAGTCAATGCGCAAACAGACTATAACGTAATATTGTAATCAAAAACAAAAATATTGAGAGAAATTCGTTTAAATGATTTAACATTTATTAGCAGCCGTCTATCGTAATCACTAGGGCAGAGGACTTGTAGCATTATTTGCATATAAGATAGATTTAAGCGCGAAAAAATTTTGAAAATGTGAAAAAAAAATTTTGGACATTTTTCTTTTCTCATTTATTTTTTATATCATTAACTTCCCTCGTTCGGAATCGTTTTATTGAAGAAATTATTTATCGTTTCTTTAAAATTAAATACACCCGTCTTGCGAAGAACACCCATCGTGCGAAGTGTGTCCGGCTTTTTATTATTTATTTATTATTTTTTTTTTTTATCCCAATTAAATAAACACCGGGAGTCGAAAAATTACCTTATACATTTGAATACATTTACGCGTTAATTATATACGTTTTGCAAAATATGTGTTCTATAAAATAATATGACATTTTCACGCGGTGTCCGAACGCTGTCCGAATTGTCTGTTGATCCCGATGCGGGTAGTTCTTTCTCGTTGGAACTTTTAACGAACGACTCCACACAGTCGAATGTAACCGTAAACCACTTTATTGGTATTCTCTCAGATGTCAATTATTACCCATCCGACGGCGGCGGTATCGGTTAATCAAACCACTCCTCTCGGCTATATCATTCCGTCCGAGCGTCGAGTTTTTGAACTGCAATCGCAATCGAAACGCCGCCGCCGCCGAGATTGTTTATCGGATAAGACGGACGTTAAGCTTCACATATTTTAAAAGATAAAAGTAAATAAACGCGATGAAACTAACGGAAAAATAAATAAATAAATAAAACAAAATAGAAACCGTTCGTCGAAATTCGCTTTTAGACTTTTATAGCTGGTTGGTAACTCGTATAATAATATTATCTAATTGGTAACTGTGTCTGTAACGTTTTCGTTGCTGTGAAACGTAAACAAAACGCAGCACACTTGTTTCGAATACAACACGTCTTAAGATCAAATTGAAATAACGAAATCCGTTTGTATTTAGGTGGTTTTAGGTTAGGTTAGACTTAACCGGTCAGTGGCGTTCTCGGAATATTTCAATGGAGGGGGATGAAAAATTTTTTTAGAAAATAAGTAAAAGTGGTTTCACCTCACAACTCTAATATTATAATATTGAATATTAATATAATAATTGTATATCATCAAGTCATATTTATTGTAATTTTTATTAAAATTGTAAACATTTTATAATGACAATGACGTTAATGACAAATCCAAATTAAACTATCGATTTTTCTGAATTCTTATCAGTTGAATCAAGTAGATCTTCAAGATCAATAGACACGATAAATTTCCAAAATTTTCGAACGCTGTACTTAACTTGAAATTGATTAAATATTTTTGAAATTTTGAAGGAAAATTTGTGTGACAATTTTTATGGTTGGTGAAGGTTTTAAGTTTCTTGCTGCATTATAGGTTTGAAGTTATGTTAAAAAGCGGATTTCAATTCTAAGAAAATTTCGATAATTGTATATTTTGCCGTTTTTCAACAGTTTTTCCACGATTTTGGAAAAAGTATTGAGAAATTTTAAAATCACCTCTGTAAAATACTATTTGAATATGATTTCAGATCTATTTATTGACTGAAATTTTTGGACAAGTATTTCTATACGAAAAAGTGTTTACAGATAGAGAAAAATAAAATAAAAATAAACATCATTGTAAAATTATAAGCTTTTTCGTTTTGCTCAGAATCTAAAAATTCATCTTGGGAGGGGATCTATCCCCCGTCTCCCCCCCCTCCTCGTGAGAACGCCAATGTAACCGGTAGACATTTTTTTTTCTATCAAAATTTTCCTCAAATTATTTTCTACGCGTGGTGCGAATTCTTTCTCGTGAAATTCGACTCAACGAATAATTTTTCACACACATTTTGAAGCTTTATTTATAATAATATATAGAAAAAAAAAATTGGACGATTATAATAATAATAATAATAATAAGAATCTTAAATGAATGTTTCATTTCGACATGTAATTCGTTTGGATTATTATTACCTCGGGAGTTATAGCAATATGTGTTAAAAACTAAAACATAAATAATTTAACACCGAATAAACGAGCATGCGTGAATAAAATAACACGAACGCGAACAGAGTGGGTGCATAATACATTCCATTATCTGTACGTTATTGAATCAACAAAAATAATGAATGTTCCTTTCGAACAATATTGTATTATTTGTAAATACAATAATATACAATAGGCGCAAGAGGTGTGCGCCAAAGTCATTAAGCTTTCTGTGAAACAAATTAGCTTTTGCTTCGTTCGAAATCACAGTGATTCACTGTTCGGAGTGTTTCTATGGACGCGGTCTACCTTACAATAATTACACCCGCTTGAGAAATAAAATTCGAATCAAAGAGCATTGAAATCGTGATTGTTACACACTGTGTGTATAGTAGTATAAATAATATCGCGTTTGGCGCGTTTAAATCCGTAATAATAATATATTATATGTGTACCACCTGTGCATTCTCATTGAATCGTTATTAGAGTAGAGACCGGAAAATTATTTTTCTGCATTTTTTTTTTTTTTCTTTTTAAGTTTACGCAGCCCGATGGGGGTTTGAAATCTTTACACATTTTGAATCTCATAAATTGTTAGCAATTTTTTTTTCCCCCATATTTGAGAATATTTTAAGACAAAAGAATATTTCGTATAAAACAGTGGGCGGGGGGACCCGTTTCGATCAGATTTTGTTATTATAAGATTCCCGTTTCGCCCAAACTAATTGAAACCAATTTAAAATTAAGTTCGCAATGGTTCAGTCAAGTCAATATTTTAAAATCATTTAGCGAATGCCAAGAAAAATTTTATCTATTTTATCGCAGCAACTAAGTACTGCACCAACAAGGTAGCTGAATACTTTAAAAAACTAATCTAGTATGATACCCAACTACCCTCAACACTTGTATTATATCTTTATAGATAATACTTTACAAAGTTCAGTAGCGACATTCCAAACGAAATTGTATTGCATGTGTAGTTTTTTAAATAATTCCTTTAAATGTACCATTTTTATATACTTAAACATTTTTTAATGCTAAGTAAATTTAAATTTTTAAAAAATGTTTGGAAAATAAAGAGAATTGCCTCTTTGTGGTGTTCTCTGGGTAAAACTAAATGATATTCAAATATTACTGTATCATATGGAACTGACTACTGCCAACTTAATTTTAAATTGATCTAAACTTGTCTGGACGAAACGGGGGAATCTTATAATAACAAAATTTGGTCGAAACAGGTGTCTGAGCGAAGCGGGTCATGCCCAAAAAAGATTATTAAAGAATATATATGTGTATCAATTAATTTTATAGATTTTAGATACTTTCTATTGCAGTGGTGCAAATATAATAATATTGATGAGTAAATTTATAGTCTGTTAATATTTATTATTAGTGAAACTATAAAAGAAATAATGATAACGGCAGCTGACAGCCGATAAATGGCGTTGGCTCGAAATTAATAGAAAAAACACTTCAACAATATATGTGAAACAATTTTCAAGAAGTAATATCAACATAATTTAATACTTTTGGTCTTTGAGTAAATTTATTACAAAACATTTTGGATAAATTATTAAATTGTGTCATATTTGAAGATCACTCGAATTAGATTAGTATTAGCAATATTTCTAATGTATAAAAACGAATTCAAAGCATAATACTACAGGGGTGTGTTGATTAAAATATTGTCATCTACAGTCAGCGCCGAAATAATTATTTAAATATTATTAAGACATTTACACTTCTCATAACGATATTTGCAAATAAAAGCATATTTTGAATTTAAGAGATTTTAATGTAAGAACATAATAATATGTTTCGTATACATTATAACAATTTTCTAAGAATATTTTACAATTATTTAAGAGAATATAAGTGTCTTATTTTGGGTGTCTTAAGAAATATTATTCCGGCCTCTAATTAATAGTTACACAGTTAGAGAGTAATAGTCTTAAATTGTTTTAAAAAAAAAATCCAAGTATGTAATATTAAACGCGATTAGTGAAATTGTAAATTACATAATACGTGTACGGTGTATTCGGCTAATAATATGTCACGTTTTTAAAAAAAAAAAAAAAGAAAAAAAAGAAGAGGTCATAAAAAATAATTAATTATCTAGGAACGGATATTTAGAGCATTATGCGTTTTGTAAAGCCTTCGTGTGGATTAAAAAATATTCCTACGGAATTATAATATTCATACATTTATCGTACATGAATTTATTTAAACGTTTTAGACCTATATAAGGGGAAAAATAAAAATAAAATAATTTTACAAACGTTTACATTTCCGGTGTTTTTTTTTTTTTTTTCACCAACGAAACATTTAAACGCAACATGTGCTTTCGCGCGGAAAAAAAAACGCTTATGGCTCTAATCGCTCTAATTCGGTAATACTATCTCTGCTGTTGTTGTAGTCAACTAAATATACGCGTGACGATTAACTTACTAAATCGATGCTTACGTTTCCGCGGAAAGTCTGATAATAATAATTGACGGTGTATGCATAGTCGGATTATGGGGGGGGGGTCTAGCCGGGGTTGCAGCCCCAGGGCTCACACCCAAGTATCAAAGTGACAAGGGCCCATATAGTTTTTTAGACTGAATCGCATTTTTCTGTGATTTTAAATTATACTCAGTGTAAATGAAGTACTAAGGTCGACGATGGCTTCAAGTAAAGCAAGAAAAAAATGTATTTAATAAAATAGTTTTTGTTTCAATTAGGGCTGTGAATTTAATGCGCTAAAAACCCTTAAAAAATGCATTAAAAATATCAAAAAAAAGCAATTAAATATGCACTTAAAATGCAAAAAATGCAATATAAATTAATGATAAAAATTCTAGTATAAAATGCACTTAAAAAAGTTTTAATTTAATTCTTATATTTATATTGATATTATAGAATATTATATACATTACTACATTAGTAGATTAAATTTGACATGTTTAAAAATATGTTTGTTTAATAAAAAAAAATTAATAAAATTGTTGATTGAATTTGAATTTTATATAATGCTATTCACCTGAAATATTTTTAATTTTTTTTAAATTTGACGTATATACAGCCTGTGTAAAACAAAAAATAGTTTTCGAAAGATGTTATTTGACGGAATTTAATTCAAAATACCGGAAAATGAACTAAAAAAGGAACATATGACTTAAAAATGCAAAAAAAAATACCTGAAAAATTAAAAACGTCAAAAAATGCAAAAATATGAACAATAAAAGTTCCATACGTGAGTTTGTTATTACATAATTCAAATTATGTACTTACAAAGCTATGTTTCACAATCACCAAAAAAAAAAAAAAATGCACTTTCCTACAAATTCACAGCCCTATTAATAATATATTACCTTTTTTTTCTTGTAAGTATGTTAATAAATTTAAAACTTATCACTAAACTTTGTATTATTATGCGTTATTATTTATATTAATTTGGCATCTTGACTTTTATTATACTACAAATTAATACTCTTATAGACGTATAAAACATATAATACATTGATAATAATTTTCAAGTTAAATTTGTAAATTAGTTGGAAAAATTTATTTTTTCCGAGCGAAGCGTAAGGATTTTTCAAGAATTTTTTATCAAAAGGGCCCATATGAAATTTCCGCCCCGGGGCCCAATGAGCACTCAATCCGGTCTTGGGTGTATGACCACAGGTTGACGTGATTTCCTGCACTGCCCCGACCGACTGAAGTTTCATTCGTCATTCGACGAATATATTTATAATAAAATACACTAAATACATGCAAATATGACGAATAATAATTATTGTTATTAATTAAAATTACACTATACATTTTTTGAAGCCTTTCGATTTCACAGTGAGTCAATCGAATACTCGGTATGAATAGGGTTCAGATTTTAACGCAGTGTAAATTATAAAAAAAAAAAAAAAAAAGACACCAAAAGTTTGATAAAAATGAATTTAAAAGAAAATTAATTGCTATTCGAAAATTTAAAATTATTATGTATAAAAAAAACAATTAACCGACACATATTTTTGGATAAATTATCTTCATTATGTTTTCGTGTTCATCATACTTTTGTAAGTTCTTATCATCTTTTATGGTAAAAAATTTTCAAAATTGATTTAATAAATTTTATTAATAATTAACACAAAATATCGAAAAAGAGAGAAAGACAACTTAAAGGCATTTATAGGTGAAAAATAAAAACAAAAATTATATCTGTCCATTAGCGTAGAAATTAAATGAAACACATTTTTATACAACAAAATTGTTTTTCTATGATTTACCCCTAAAAAGGCATTTTGTCTCAAAATCCTAAACATAGATATGAATATCAAAATACATAACGCATTTCGTACAGTTCGAATAATTCGATTATTCATAAAATTTAGAAAAAATATCTCTGAATCTGTCGTTGGTTTTCAATTTCAATTTATTGATTTACTTGAAATTATACGCTTTATCAAAATTTAACCCGGTTACACTTACATAACGTCAAATATACATAAAGAAAAATACTCTCGAGAGTATTCGTATTATCAGTTATATTATCATACTGCTATTATAATATGTTATTCAATATTTTGTCCACGCAAGAAGACGTTTCTTAGTAACAATAATAACTCAATCCTCGGAGGAAAATAATTATGTAACGCACTAAAAAAAAAAAAACAATTTCATTCGACCCCTATTTGGGTTATAGCTCCGTTAACTGCACAGTAAAACAGAAATTTATTGCTCTGCACTTCATAAAATGACATCGAAATCGCACGTTGTATTGAAAGTGTATTGCAATATTTTATAAAATATTATTACACATACAGTGAGTTAAATTCGTGCGTAGGTATTCAGAAAAATTCAATAATTAAAGTAATTAATCTTCATTAATGCGTTCGAATCACTCCGAGTACCTTCATGCATAATTACTACTACTTTCGAAAATTTTGAAAACTTATGAACAGTGTCACTAGGTGAATTATTACTAATGAAAATTTCATTCGACTATCCGTATACAACGTCGCTTTATTCAAAATCCTACTGAAACCAAAATTAAAAAATACTGCCTGTATATGTACATTATATTATCATCAGTAATTTAAAAATCAATCAAAAAGATTAAATGTTTTAATTACAGCTAATCGATAATTGATTATTAAACAAGGATGATACATAATAATAATAATAATAATAATATGTGGGCAGACGGTTTTTTCACGGTAACTGGCATTTATAATTAAATACACCGTAAATACCGAGTATAATGTCGATAAGTTATTAATAATAATACGAATTTCGTGATTACAGCCTGAATTATATTTACATTAGGCACCGTAATAAAATAACCGAAATTATAATTATTAAATTATTGCCCGACAATATTTGAGATGAAACTCGATTGAAAATTAATTTTGCTGCTAATCAATTCGTTGCGATATTTCTGTCGTTAAATAATACGAAAATCCGGAAATGTTTCGCACCATGGGCGTTCTTCGCTCTTCGGGTGGAATGCTCTTGGTTGATGTGTTGAATTCAAAAAAAAAAAAAAAAAAAAAAAAGGCATTGATTATTTTTCCAATAAAACGATTCTGAACGGAGCTTTAGTTAATCTCACGGAACAAGTCAGTTTTATATTTTGAGTACGTTCAACGATTTAATAACAGAATAATCCGTCGTGCTCACAGTGTCCATTCCATAATAATTCGTGAGAATGATGATTAAATTTAAATTTAAATCTCATATAATTCAAAATTTACCCATGTGATTTTAACACAAATGTAAATATAAGCGAATCCATATATGAATATGGTCGTATAAAATGTTTCATCCAAAAAAAAAAAAAACAATAAGTTGAATTGTAACCAAATAATAACAAAATTAAATCATCCATTATTATTTTTAAACGCATTTCTCAGAATAACGATATCGTTGCAATGGAGCGTGAATAGATTGAATAAGTTAGTGCATGAAATTTCGAAAAATGATTTTGAATAACATTTAGATTTAAATGATATAATAAACATCAAATAATGAGTTTTGCCGAAAAATATTTTGAATAAAATTATTGTAAACACGTTATGGTATATTATACGTACAATATAATACGAATGCATTCTAAAGTACAGTTTCATAACAAATACAATAATTGTAACAATGTTCATAAATAATATAATGTGAAATAATGACTGCTGTCGACTGTGTCAGCCTTGGAGTGTTAGTGTGAAAAGACCACAGAGTTTTTCAAAACAAAATTTTAACTATTATATTATAAACAACCATCCCTTAAGAGAAAAACAAA
This sequence comes from Stegophylla sp. TES_Ste_2020, assembly GCA_025469315.1. NCBI lineage: Eukaryota > Metazoa > Arthropoda > Insecta > Hemiptera > Aphididae > Stegophylla > Stegophylla sp. TES_Ste_2020. The sequence goes on along the minus strand of JAIPRM010007598.1, from coordinate 5,298 downwards.
TCTACGCTGAAACTTACTCAAATATATAATTTTTCGTTGCAGTAAAATACAATAAAGACAAATGGCATTGAAACGATCTAACCAATATTGTAATTGGCTAAGATGACCAATTTCCATTAGTTTCTTTTTAGCACTGTTCTATCTTCATTATTTCTACATTTAATCTTTTCAGTTTTTATTATTAAATTTAATTATTTCATCCCCAAATGGAGAACTGTTTTTTTTTTTTTTTTCAGATATTTCATACTATAATATCATCAACGTATTTTATCAGAGAAAGTTGTGTGATATTAACTTTAAATACTTTAAATTTTTCTTTTTGAATGTGCTTAATAACAATTGTACCTAATAAAAATCAATGGTTGTAAAATTACAATTCGACAAATTATTAATAATTCCTTAGTACAGTTCGTACCAAAAATATACAAAATACATTAGTATAGGTTGATTCATAAATACCGAGAAGGTAACGATTTCTGAAGGTAAAATGTTTCTTTATAATTGATTTTAGTGGTTTTGCAATGATGTATATTTTCTAAAATTTTGTATTTTTTCGCCATATTATTTATCTTCCTGTGAACACGTTTATCCTCGAAGTAGAGCTTGGATCAGTTCGCGTAAACACGAAGAGTACTGTAAACTATATCTAGCTTTTTTTCTTCACTTTTATTAAAATTCTCTGCGCATTGCAAATACATTATAATATGAGAATTCTTACTAAATTTTGATTTTCAACAGTAATTTGTTATTTTATGATCAATCTGTACAAAGGAAAATATTTATATTGGAATTTAGTAGTAAGAAATAAAAAATGTGTTATGTGAATAGTTAAAACAATGAACTTGGTCGTATGACAAAACGTCCAACATGCTGTACTTCACCACTAACGTAAACTTTAATTGTCGAATTACGATTCAGAGTATATTAGCTTGACATCGATATCAAATTATTCAAAGAAACACTCAACATTTTCTTTTTACTTTTAAATTTAAAAAATTAGAGGTTGCAACTTCAATATTAAATAACGGAACCAGCTTTGTGTACAATAAAAGCAGGCAGACAATCTTTTACATTAGACGCCATCATAAAGTATTGGCAGTTGTCATAACGACAATACAAATTACATTTTCTCAATGTCTTCAGACATATTAATTACTATAATAAAGTTGATTAGTGATCTTGAAAATACGATCTGCATTAATTATTATTTGGAAGATAAAAAAAAAAACAAAACATTTTATTTTAAAATGAACGACAACCGAAAAACATTTATCAAATTAGTATTTGAAAACATGACAAACGATTTCAGTTTTAATTAAAAATTTTATTAATAAATATTAATTAAAACAATAACTACCCCAAAAAAAAAAAAAAAAAATAAAATAAAATAAAAAAAGACATAGTTTCGTTGGACAATAATAGAACGCAACCTTGGTTTGAGCTACATGATGATACAAAATATGAGACACTTCCAAAGTACAGACAATTCTAACGGCATAATAAACAAGGCGTCTTCTGTATTCTATTCGACTATCGTCTCCTCGCAATGTAAAACATTCTGTTATTTTGAACCCAGAACCCGAAACACATTAAAAACAAGAAAATTACTTATAACGACGCGACCACAATATTATGAAATCGCAGAACCCTCAACCCATACTTTATAAAATATAATCCATATTATACGTTATTGCGGTATAAGAACGTTCGAGCAATTCTTGCAGTCAATTAACAGTTTCGCTGCTACGGACGCACATATGCGTCCAGTCAGTTATGAAATCAGCAAAAATTATTTTCAGTGACAACGTAAACAGATGGTAAATTACGTTCTGAACTCAAAAAGATGTGATGAAAACGAAAATCCGATAAAAATATCAAAGGAGTCATAAGTAAAAAAAAAATTTTTCTTTCTTGTTCAGAATTCCCAAAACATCGTCTCGCAATCATTATGTTCGAAACCTGATAATGTTCGTTTTTTGCTAACCGATCGCTAACTTAAATCATTCCTGTAGTCTAAAAATAATGTCCGAAATGAAAAAATATACTATTTTTTTTATTGACATATTTTAAAATTATATTGTTGTTAAAAAAAAATAAAAATAAAATTCATTCGGCAATTTTATAGTACTGTAATAAAAGTACACCTGAACAGCCCCGGCGACTTATGTCTCGTCGTTATCTGTGTGCACTTTGATGAGTCGCGTGGACTTTAGCTATCACGACTTTGTCGCGAGATCCGGAATTTAATGTGAACCTCATAGATACATTTTCCATTGAGTACCGTTCAACTCTGTTATTGAAATCGTCCTTTGCGAGTAAACTTGATCTCATTATCGTTATGCATCTCGCAAAATTACCTACCGCTCTCTCTAACCTTTAACTTTTACGATAAGTGTTTTGTTCTAAATTCAAACAAAACTTCAAAAGCAGCTTTTCAAACAAACACTTATCTGTATTTTGACAATTACGTGTGATTTTATTTTCTATTATTCTTTATTCTTTTTTTTTTTTTTTTTTTTTTTTTTTTTTTTTTTTTTACCGATTCAACACAATACAGTTTATAATCGATTCAAAATCGGTTGAAATGTGCTGATGAAACATAAAAAATAATAATAATAATAATATTTTTAAAGGTATTCACGGAGAGTTCGACAACGCATTGTAAAAACGAGAAATCGCTTGATAAATAGCCGTAATTCCAGTGTCGTTAATAAAACCGTTTTTGATTATTTTAAGAACGGTTTTAATTTTTATAATGTGAATTTTCGCGAAAAACATCAAAATCAATCTGTTTCGAGTGCTTCATCGTTTTATATATTATTGAAAATTTCAGGATATTTCGTTGATAATTTATTATCTTATGGAAGCAATATTTATTGTTTTTGTAATTAGTGCTTTTTTTTTTTTTTTTTTTATCAATAACGAGAGGTTTTTTTTGTGCGATACAAATTACTTTGTTAAAACGATCGTTGTTCCGGTGAAATATTAATTTACAGAATGCTTCAAACGTGTGTATTTAACAAACTCTGAAAATAGCCTTGATCTTTAGTGTAATAATAATAATAATAATAATAATAATAATAATATTATGATCAAAGGACATCGCGTAATTAGTTTTGAATGTCATCCTCGCAGTGACATGCACACGAGAGAGGTGGGAGATAGATGAACAGATAGATTACAAATTCGTTCTATTTGTCACTGGCTAAACGGCTGAAAACTAATTTCATTAAAAATTATTACCATATTTTATTGAAAACATATTTTTAAAATGTGCTGAGATAACCTGTACGATTAAGCTGTGTTCCTGGTAAGTTAATTTATTGGAATGGCACTTAAAACAAGTATTTTTTTTTTCTTTTCTCTTGACAGTTTTCACTCGAACAAGAGGAAACTATCGAAAAAATAGTTGTTAGATCACGATATTTTTTTCCTCATTTATTCGAATGAAGCCATATTAAACAATTTTACTTTATTTAATACTATCGCACAAACAATGATTAATAGTCGCAATAAATCGGTTATTATTATTAACACAATCAATTGGATTTAAAAATATGAATTTTTAATTGAAAAAAATCAGACTTAAAATTAGTCAGTTATACGACTCAGACAAGGGCATGTCGGTTTTCATCAACATATAATTTCTAGAACTAAGAGGAAAATGAAAACAGGTTTTATTTCTTGAATCGAATGCCGGAGGAACTTCAAATAAAATTTGAAATAAAAACGCGAGACAATCTATTACACATATTAAATTAAATACAGTCAACTCAAAATTAATTTCCACGCAACTCTCACTCCCCTCCTTGAGAAATTCTTAAATATTTCCCACTGCCTCTTTGTAGGTATGTTTCTGAGGAGTAGGGACACAACAGTGGTTTAAATTCAAAATTACTTGAAAATCATACACTGGGGATTTTCGGTATACTGCTAACATTTCTCTTGTTTACGACTCCTTTCCAAAACTATATTCCGACGGGCTTGCTTAAATTGCATAATTCGGCTAAGAAACACAATAATAGCTATTAAAACGTAACTAGTTCGATTTGTAAAACGTATACTTGCTTAATGGACACCGATATCAACAGTTTCAAATTCAGGTACTTATAAGAATTCTCCTCTTCGGAGTTTGTTTATTTTTTCCGTTTTTAAAACGGTAAAATATGACATGACGCGAATTTTATTAAATTGAATTTTATCTTTGACCTAACTTAATAAAATAATAGAGCTTGAAACTTGAAACTTTTACCAACTATTAAAAATAGTCACGTTCATACTTAATAAAAAAATTTTAAAATATTTCACCCATTTCGAGTTAAGTATATTTTATGAAATCGTAATCACATGATAATAAAAATCGAAAATGTAACATAAACATACTCTACGATTATATTTTAAATTTATCATAACTATAAATTATTATTAAAGAATGCGTTGATTAATTAATAAGAAATTTTACGAAGTTTAATAATAATAATAATCGATTGGTTTCAATAAAAAATGCGTATCGCATCTAAATAACGATTTAAAGAAATACTCAATACGTAGATATTAGTAATATGATTATATTAAAACAAAATATTAATTAATTTCCCTTTAGGCAAGTTTATTCGTGCTGTAAAAACTAATTTTTATTTTAAAATTTCACATTTAGCTCTTGGGCATATGAACTTTGAAATCAAAAACAAAACGATTTATAAAACTATTTTACAGTTAAATACAAAACTAAAAGAAATATCTTTATAGATATGCATGAAAACTTTGTATTTAACTGTGTAATATACAATAATAATGTAATATACGTCTTAGTTTTTATAGTTACTACTATTAGGACGAAACATTAATATCGGCGTAAAGTTTTTGTCGAAATAATGTTATGTTTTTCGGATAAACCAGAGTTCATTGTATAATTGGACGTACCCGAAGAACATTATTAAAATTAATTATGTTGTTAATTAAAACATGTTATTTCGTTTGTATTTATGTAGTTATATTAATATGTGTTTATGAAATTAATTAAATTAATATAATATACTACATCATACATTTACGTGGAACTTGTGTTAGATACATAATATAAATTGTAATTAATTAATGCATTTAAATAACATACTATTTCACTTGATGTCTGTATATGCATATGAAATACATAATTTCTTATACTCGCATATAAAAAAAGCCGGACATACTTCGCACGATGGGTGTACTTCGCACGACGGGTGGTATTCTCTTGACGGGCGTATTAAATTTTAAAGAAACGATAAATCATTTCTTCAGTAAAACGATTCTGAACAA
>JAIPRM010007597.1:0-17004 GCA_025469315.1 Stegophylla sp. TES_Ste_2020 | reverse complement strand
TAAAGTACAATCTAGAGGCGAATCCGGTTTCAAAAAGTTATTGATCGAAACTTTTGGACAAGTATTTCTATACGAAAAAGTGTTAACAGAAAAAAAAATAAACATCATTGTAAAAACACTAGCTTCTGCACTTTGTTCAGAATCTAAAAAAAATCACCGGATTCGTTTATTAATATAATTATAGTGAAATAGTGTAAAATAGGCCAAAATAGTCGCGTCATTGCCATATTCTGAACCGCACGCAATGTCTTTGGGTTCCGTTTTAAAATTAGTTCCGGCGCGAAAACGAATTGTGCGCGCGAAATCATACAATAATAACTTCTGGCATTTCATCCCCACGCGCAATTTCCTCCGTAACGAATATTATTTTATGGGTTTTGTAGGATTTTTCGTTAATTTTATTTCGTTTTATTTCCTATCGAATGAGTGCGGAAAATCGATACACAATATTAACGTTTTGATTTTGTACTTAACGGACGAAATGTGATTTTTACGATTTAAAGCTATATAATATATAATTATCCCGCCGACCACCTGCAGCCTGCTGTAACGGTTGTAAAGTGTTGAATTCCGCGCAGTGTTCGATTGTAGAAAATAGAGAGCAAGGATAAAAGGCATTTTTTTTTTTTTTTTTATGTCTTCTACAGCAGTTTGCAGTTGGCGTAAAATTAAAGCGATTTCTCGTGTACTTATATAATATATGCAAGGTGATCAATTAACCATGCTCATGCTCATCCTATTTTTTGGCCGTAAAAACGCTTTAATTTGAATTTTAGAGGGAATGTTTTAGAGCTTTGTTTTCAATAAATTTTTATCATATCACCGTAAAGATATCTTGTGTCGAAAACATCATTTTTTTTTTTTCCAAATGAAAACCATTTTTTCCCCCATACATATGTATAGTTAAAAGCAGACGAGTAGCTAAGCTCATGACATTTTTTAATTTCATATTTAAATTTCCAGAAAATTTTTACATTTTATTCAATACCGTAGTCCATAATTTATCATTTCCTGATAGGGGTAATAAACGATTTCACTGGAAACTAAAAATACAGTATGGTTACTAGAAATATAATGTTGAAACGTCAATATTTTCAGAAAAAAACATTTTGGAAGAATAGTCGAGAATTTCGAAAAATTACCTTTTTGAAATAGCATATAGAGTCAAATTATATTTTAAAAATTTGCCAAACAAAACTTTTGGAGAAGTTTTTCTGTACGAAAATTCTATATTCTATATGTATAAAAAAATGACCTATACATTACACCTTGGGTATTCTTTGCACCTCGAGTGAGATACTCTTGCTGGTGTATTGAATATTAAAGAAAAGAAATAATATCTTCAATAACATAATTCTGACCCCAGAGCTTCAGTTTATTCAAGACAATTTTACTTAAAAATTTTTGAAGTTTGTGATTGAAAAAGTTGCTGTTCGAATCTATTGTACAAGTATTTCAATATGAAACGTGAACACACAAAAAAAGGAAAACATTAAAACTAAAAATAAATTAAAAATTAAAAATCATTGTATTAACAAAAGCTTCTTTGACACACACAGTATCTAAAAGCATTGATAAGTTGGTACACAACAAACGCCCATACAGAGATTGTCGCATCGTAGGTATTCGCGTTTGGCAAATTTTACAACGCGTTTGGAAGGGTCGAAAAAATAAAGGGACGAAAAAATATACTTCAATTTAGGTGATCGTGAAAGGGAGGGGAAAAAACAATTTCAATAATAAAGTGATTTGTACCGTCGTCATCGTCGGAGAATCGTCATCGTCGGAGGGTTCACTTAAAAAGTGTGTGAAACGTGTTTCAATTACTTTGGTCCGGTTAGTAATCATATACCACGGTATAATATTATACAGCCTATGGTAGGCTTTTAGAAGAGGTCCTTAAATGAAAAAAAAAAACCCCCAACTGATGGTGGTGCGGCAGGAGGGTGGGAAAAAGTCGTTCGGAGGGAGGATAGAAAGGGATAGACGACAGACGGCGGGCGGAGAAGAGGACAAAAGACGATTCGATCGAAAGGAGAAGGACTCAGGATTCACGTATATATATATACGTTGACCGAACGGGGTAATGATGGTCGAGCTGAAGGAAGAAAAGTTTACAGTGTATAATATATATATATATACGTATACGCCTACGGGGTGATGGAGGAGGGAGGGAAAAAACAGTAGTGGGTTAGGGTGTAAGGACGAAGGGTGAAGGGGTGGGTGCTTAAGGATTATAGTGAAAACAAGGAGAACCCGCCGAGGGCCTGCGCTTCGTCGAATGTGTGTTGTATTATGTATGAAGAACGGCAAACGGAGAACAAAGGACGTTAATAAGAAAGAGAAAGGACGGAGGGAAAAAAGGAAAACAAAAAAAAAGGAAGTGACAGTATAGCAGAGCGGTTACGACTAATCCGTGTGTGCGGACTCGAGTTTGAAAAAAAAAATGGGCAAAAAACAAAGAAATTTTAATTTAATATTATAATATACTCTTTGGAATTACTGGCGCGCGGCTTAAGGGGTCTCTCTATACACTAATTCGCGGCCACGGGTGAATTACACAATGGAATTAAAAACAAACCGAGTGCAATCATCGCGACACAGTATAACGAGAAGAGCGACGACAGCGAAGTTCTGGAAAGAAAATAATTGCTCGTAGTGTTCGTTAGACGTGAGCAGTGATTCCACAAATTAATACAATACGTTTCGTGTAGATCCTAACGAGATCTACGCGGAGATCTCAAAACGCATTTTGTATTCACGAAATCGGTCAATATCCGAGATTCCAGCAACCCTGTGATGATGGAACATTTAAATTTTAAACATTAAAACGGTATTCGAATTGTAATTTCTTCATAGGTATTCAACAAGTGTATTATTGAGTCATGTGTTGTTTGAGATAAAACTCGTATCATTCAAAATCAACAGACTGATAAAGATATAACACACACAATAATTAGAAATTTGAAGAAATGCATTCTCTTTTGAATTATCCATTCCAGTTGTTTTACTTTTAATTTTAAAAATTACGCTATTAATCGATTCTTATAATAGTAATTTAACACACGCGTTTCTGACTGATATAGTTTTAGACTTTAAGGAAAATCTGCATTATCATATTCAAATGAGTAACGTAACAAAGAAAAATTTAATCTTATCTGAATAGTGTTATAAGTCACGAATGTCGGGTGTGTTTTATTTTTAAATAAATTTCTATTCACATAATTAATTTCTATTAACATGAAGTCGATAATAATTAGTAGGGATGAGGAGTTATAAAAGTTTCAATTTAATATCCATGTCTTTAATTTACAGCTAAATGAGCTTAAAATCTGTTTCATAACCCAGTGATCTCATATTTGTGTGTTTTTTTTTTTTTTTTTAATATTAAATTTATATAATTTGGTAATTTGTTTAAGAGCCGCATACTAATGATTTTGTAGTGCATACAAATGCATTTTTAGTTTAATTTATCCCATAAAACAACATTTGAACACAAATTTCAAATATGCGAAAAAATTGAAAATGAGTGCCACAGTATTTATATAAATATATATATATATATATATAATTTGTTATGGATACTTTTGAGTTTAATTCAAATTTACCTCATGAAAAAAAAAAAAAAAATGAAACTGACATTAGTAATCATTTGATTTATCTGGAACCTTCGACGCCAAGGTAAGTTCTTTAGTATGATAGGTTTTCACAAATTCTAAAAAAATTTAAATAGACCAAATATTAGAATTACAAATTTTTACAAGACATTTCTGATATTATTAATCCATTAAACATTTATTACGAAAATTTTAATTTTATTATTATTATTGAAAAAAAAAAAAAAAAAAATGAAACTATCCAAATTTCAACAACCATAATCCATTGTTTTTTCTAGTGACTCTTTTAACTTTAGAAATACTGGCTGAACAGTCGTTTTGATTTGTACGTTATTTTAATCACAAAGATTATCTTACAGAAGTAGTTCCCCCTAATTAATTAGCACAAAACAAAAACTTACGAATTATAACGACTTCTGTTTTTTTTTTTTATATATACATATGTACATAATATTGAATTTTTACTTTTTGAAAACTCGACCCGGGGACCGAGATAAAAAAAAAATAATAACCGCAAGGGAGAAACGGTTTTAGAAATTTTTATGGGTAAAACGTATAATGCGTTCGACGTAGAAAGAAAAAAAAAATAATGACTTACAGCGTCCAATTACGAGGAGTAGCCAAAACTATAAACGACTAGAATCCTCAGTTTTTTCAATCCATATATCTTCATTGCATCACATCTATGTTCCGCGGTACGTTAGTAACCGTACTTAATGTCACGATCTACAAATTCTTACTATAACTCCTGCCCCCTAGGCACTCTATGTGCGCGTAAAAACATTCCACAGCAGCATCAAAAAACACATTGAACCAGTAATATTCAAATTTTCTATAGACTCTCCCCAACGAAATCCCACAACACTCCCGTCAAACGTAAAAATAAAACTTCCAAGTGACTCCTACTCAATAGACACATTTCAACGTCCTTAACATTACAGTGTTAATAATAAATTAATTCGATAACCTCATTCAGATCACTCTTTAATTAGTGTCACTGGGCACTTCATAACGTCGTCCAATCTTGTAAATCCATATTATTTTTTTTATCATATTTTACATACTGTTACAGGTTGTTAGAACGTTAAAAATGATGCGTCACGACACGTTGTTGTTTAGTATAATATAATATTTTGTCACAGTACCGAGCAACTGAGCAGTACTGACACCACGAAAAAAATTTGAGCATTACCAATTGACAGTAGACCAATTCATGGGGAACTTGTCTAGGGGGAGGGTTATGAGTTTTACCCCCAAACTAGGAACTTAACTCACGACTTCTTTCTAATTCAAAGCTTCACTTAAAATTTATTTTTTACTTGAAAATTAATTTTGATATAGTTGCTAGTATTTATAGTTTTTTATAATTCTACAATTAATTCGTAAACTGTTCTTTCATTATTACTTTTGACTTCGTTTTTTTACTCTAAGACAGTGAAACCATTTGGAAAACTTGATTTTTTTACATATGAATCATAATATTAATTTTTAGAACGAGTCAAATAATTTAATATATTACGATACATACATACCTAAGGTAAAAGTTTGAAATTAAACTAAATAAGATTTCTTTGGTTTGTTTTTAATTATTCTAAACAATTTTTATAAAATCGCTTTATTTGATTAATTTTACTTAAATGTCTGAAATCAGAAGACTAATCTTAAAAAGTCATTGGATTTTTTCACACAGCTAAATAAAAATTAAAATATATTATGGTTATACGTATACATATTAGCAATCGGAATAAAGCGTACAAAATACAATATTTCGTAATTCGTAATTGACTGATATAATACAAAATTCTTTACAAACTAATCTCACACTCTTTAGTGATTTCGTGGCATACAAATTGAATTTCGTATTACACGTGAAATAGACCCCAGTGCAGGGGAGTTTTCAACGCCTAGACTCGTGACGAAAAACGGGGGAAAATATTTTGATGAAAAAATACAGACACACCACGTGTATCCTAATGAAAAAATATAAAGAATTACGAACTTTTGTTATTTAAAAACGTTTTTATCGTGTACGTGTCACTCTCTATGAAAAGAATGCTGTAAACATTTTTATTTTTTTTTCACGAAACAATCGAACACGCGTAACGATATAGTGTTTCTCCGCGTGGTTATGTTATCGGATCAAATTTGATTTATACATTTACTAGTTTGACGGGACAGACAAAGCACCTTAGTGTACAGTGCGCGGTTCTTTTGAAAACGATCGCGAAAACGCGAACCATATATTATGATATGTGTGATAATATGTTGCCCACGTTGTAATATAATATAATAATATCTTCAACATATTCATTGCAGAGCAATATTCCACTCGCATGTTATGACATTCGTGCGTACTATCGATCAATAAAGGGGAAAATGAGAAAAAAAATTCAAAACAATTTTAAGGTTAATTTCGTTTCATTCTAAAACAATGCTTTCCAATTACAAAATTCGTTTCACGCATCAAATAGTTTAAAAACGATATTTTCATTGTTATTAATTTATTATTACATTGTTAAGAGATTTTTTTTACATTTTTAGGATATATTTTGTATTTTAAAGGCATTTTTCGTTTATTCTTTTTGCAAATGGTTAAATTTACTTCAAATTACCTCTTCAAAAATTAAAACGTTTTAAAAACGATTTTTTTGCTTAACTATATTTTTATTTTTGATAAATTCGCGTTTAATGAGACAGTCAAATATTTACAGCAATATTTGTTACAGCAATATTTGTTAAACTATAATTTATGAAGAACCAGTTATTTATAAATGGGTGTTATTCGGTGTTTAAAAAAAGGATACTATTTTAGCAAAAAAATTTGAAAACTTTGAAAATTTTAAATTCAGGTATAATATTATTCGAAGGAACTGAAATTAATCGACTGGAACATCATAAACACACAGAAAGAGAAAAAGTTCCTCTTGCACAGTCGAGGCCGGATTAAGAGATCATTGGGCCCCAGGGCGGATATTTCATATGGGCCTTTTTGACGAAAAATTCTTTGAAAATCCTCACGCTTCGCTCGCAAAAAAATAAATTTGTCTAACTAATTTACAAATTTAACTTAAAAATAATTATCATTGTATATATTTTATACGTCTATATGCGTATTAATTTGTAGTATAATAAAAGTAAGGCTTTGATTTTATAGCATATTTCCTATGCTTCTTCTTCATTTTTTTTTCTATGCGAAATAGAATTCTCATTGTTACATAAATTCGTTGCAAAAACAAATAATACAACAAATTGTCCTTAAGGTAATAAATTTGATGCATTATGAAATCAATTTGTTTGATCACTAATTTTATTCAAGCCTTAAAAAACACCATTAAGTGAATTCAAACTTCACTATTGGTGCAATTAGGACAAACAATTTGAAGAGGAGTCTAAAATATTATTTTTTCAATTTAGTAGATGATATTCGATGTTCAAACGATTTATACTATTAAGAAACATTCTATAGTTCATCAGGCTATTAAATAGTTTATAGTATACATGGTATCAAAATTTTATAGTTTACATTGTTTACATTGGAAAACTACCTGTTGGGTCGTGTAAAATATATTCCAATAAGATAATTGATAATTTATTCAAACCTAACCTAACCCGACTACATATGATAATTTATCGTTAGCCAATGACATGCGTACAACTGACTTGATCATTAAAAATCACTTTAGACATAGAGAAATAAAAGGAGTTAAGTAATTGTTTTCCATTCGGTGATACGCTTTCGGCCGCATTAAAAACGCGAAAAACGAGAACTTACAGATTAATGACTGATGTAACACGTTTTTCAAAAACAGAGACTTATGGGAAAACAATGGAATATATGAGCGACAAATTTTAATGCGTGAAACGTCGAATTGACATAATTATTGAACCGAGTAAACACAAACGAAACGTTTATAATATTTATATTATGATACTAGTGAGAAAAGTATTTCCAGAGGGAATTTTGGGGTCAGAAACCACTCGTGGAAAAGCAAAAAAAAAACATTTTTTTTTTTTTTTTTTATTCTGCTCGTCTGATACTGAACAACAGTTGTGTATTAATCAGGAACGAGCTTATGCTGGGATGATGGCGGTACGGGGGAGGCGTTACACCGCCCACTTTTAGGTTTTAATCGCATCGGTCATTTTGATAAAAACCTAACCAGTTTAAAAGCCGAGAACTCGGGGAATTTATTAGATGACCTTTTTTGCTCTCGGAAATGATTTAATATTTATCGAGCGAATAGAAGGGGAAAAAATGGTCGTCAAATCTACAATTATTATTGCCCACACTCTCCACCCCCTCCTCACTATTTGTCTTGAAGATTGTACCCGAACTAGATTAATCGTGTGCAGAACTCCCGCGAGACTAAGATCAGACTTCAAACTTGTATTTTCGAGTAATGATCGAGAAAGAACGCAAATACACTGATGTACTAATAATTAGAAACTAATGCTTTTGTTGATTGGATTTTGATGACTATTGCATTTCTTTTCTCCGTCAAGACAAGTGTAACACTTGTTGTGTTTTTATTATGCAATAATTCAAAACATTGTATTATTTCAAACGCATTTTTTCGCATCATTATGTTGCTTTTACAAAATATTAAATGACAGTTTTTTATACTCATACTTACGTTTTCTATTCGTGAAATTTTTGTTTTCATACAGTGGTAATTTTTTACATCACTTTTCGATAAAATTTCACCTTCATTCGCTATTTGTGTAATACCTAAATAAATCTTATTATACAAAAACGTATTTAACTAGGTATTTATATTTTCGGCCATGTAATATTGTGCAATAAAAAATGAACATACAGGTGATAAAATCAATGATTTAAATTTTTGATTTAATTGCAATCGTAGAGTAATAATATCACAAATAATACGTTACAATATTAGATGGATAGATAAATAGATCTCAAATTTAAATAAATTTTTCTTTTTCACCAATCTTAAATTACACATTTTTATCTATCTGTTTATATAAATTATAAAAGCTATAATCATTATGAAAATAGATTTTTTTCACATATTCGAATAATCATATTTCTTATTCGTTGAATTGAAGAAAGAAAAGGCCATTTTGGATACATGAAAAACAGTGACTTTTTCAAACTATCACAAAGTAATCAAATATAATAATTAATAACAATAATAACCAATACAACAATAACTTAATGCATTTGCATCTTTTTTCTGACGCTCTTATACGAGGTTTGTCTTTGCAAAAGAGTAACTTAATTATTTAAAATCCAATAATGGCAATTTAATTTTGCGTTTTTTGAATTTTTTATTTTACTTCTTGTAAATATATTTACATTTTTTCCTTTTGAATGTCACGTAGCCCAATTCTTCAATATTATTTGTACAAAAATCCTATTTTGTATTGAAAATATTTTGCGTCTCCGTTTAAAATTCATTTAAATTTTCTTTTTTTTGACTGTTCTCTGTTTCAAATTTAATAAGTATAATTAAAACGTGTACTTTGGGCGATATTTCGACTAGACGAGGGATGAATTTGTTAGAGTTATTTTGAGCGACACTTTTCGGACGGGACATACGATTGGATCAAAGTCGTTACAATCATCGCCCTCTTTACGGTTTATGCCATAAAATAATTTGTTTACGATATAAATATATAGGGGAAGGTAAGAGTATATAATAAAATAATAAAATTCGTTTTTCCCGATTATGACCATCCGCATGCGGTGACACGTACGTGATCCGTATTTTCGGAAAGTACAGTGTTCGCCTCGGAACGTTGGGTTTTACAGTGGGGGAGGGGGGTGGACTAAGCCGGTCGAAAACAATAATATCGAGACCCGCGCGCGTTCGCGAATAATCGTAAATGTTTAATACTCGGATAATGCCCAGAAAAAAAAAAAACTCGTATTGAAAAATATAATATACGTCTGACTGGAAAAAAGGTTTTCTCGAACCCGAGGGTAAAAGGAAAACAGGTGCGGTTAAATTTAAATGAGATTGATCCTGAACAATAAAGGTTTCATTTTTCAACAGAATTCTCCTCTAGTTGGTGCATTGGTGAGGTCGTTTTCCGAAATCCTCATTTGTTTTCGAAAATTCGGGAAAACTACCCAAAATTTGACAAAAAAAACATGTAGAACATAATTTATTTAAATACAAACGTTATGCAAATTTAAAATATACAGATAAACAGTAGTATGAAAAATATTTTAGCGAAAGAACAAATTTTTACGTATATGCGAAATTATTTTTCCTGACCTCCGTGTTTTTGCCTGTTCAGAGATTTTTCTTTTTCAAAAAATATATAGTTATTATTGTGTGTTAACTTAAAATCAACTTGGCGATGAATTTCAACTGATTGTTTAGCTTCATGTATCAGATATTCCAAAAATACAACTTTATTTTTCATAGTTTTTTCCATTTTGAAAGAATTATCAGGTCATTTCATTAATTTTTAGTTAATACTTATCGTTATTCAAGCTTTTAGCGTGACGTAAAGTTATTTTAGGAAATTTATTTTTTGTTCCCTAAGATACTTTATTTATCATTTACTTGTGTTTATATTTTAATACAAATGGTATGTTCAAGGGAGGGGGATGCAATCTTAGAAACGCCTTCTAAGCGCACTTTGTTCCACATAACAGATACTTACAAAAGTGGTACTCTAAAATATATTTCCATTTCGCATTATTTCAGAATTTTCATGTCATGTTACGAATTTTCAGCACATGTTTATCACGAGCTTCGGGCATACTACTGAAAATATAAATTTAAGAAATTTCGATTTCATACCATTTGCTTAGATGGGTTTTAGGTACCTAATTTAATTTTGTTATTAATTTAATATTGAGGTCAATATTCTAATTATGTTTCAATATAAAACGTAATTTATTTTCTTTGTGTATTTCAAGGTTAGTATATTTCAAATATAAACTTCAAATATATTATAATTTAGGGCATTATGAAATGCCCTGAAAATTGAACAAAATGGAATAATAATAATGAAAATCTATCGAAAAATATAAAATAAAATTGCTCATTCTCAATTGAAAGTACGTACATAAAACGAATTCGTGATAAAAAGTTTCAGAAAATAATGCAAAATGCATCGAATTCTAGTCCTATTCGTTGGGTTTAAGTCATCATAACGTGATAATTAATCATGTTATGGTTTAATAATTAATATTATTATAGTATTGCAACAGCGCTAACAAATGGCAAAAGAGCTCTTTGAAACATTTGTTTGTTTTCAAATACTATTTAGACAGAATTTCCTTATTGATTACTTATTATGAGTTTTTGAGTAAAACTACATTTCAATAATAAAACGTAAATAAATTATAATATAACGAAACACGTATCTAAAGAACAGGTGTTCATTTGGTGAAAAAAAAAATATCAAATTAATTATTCTATTTTCCATTTATGATATTTTATAATGCTCGAACGAGATGATCACTTACCTAATTAGTGCGTGTGCCTACGAATTTTAATGGGATTAAAAACAATAATTAGCTAATAAATAATAATAATATATATATATATATATATATATATATACACTGTACCTTTACAAACGCATAATATATTGTTTGAGGATAATAATATACGCGTTTTCGTTATTAACCGTGGCCTCGGTTTCCTTTATATTTTACCACATACGCGTATAATACGAGGTCGATTCGAGCCTTTTTTTTTTTTATTTATGTATATAATATATTTTTTTTTAATCTATCGAAGTCTCATTCGTTGCGCGTTTGAATACGGTTTTCCTGCGTACGATTCATCACCGATAATGGTGACTGCGGTGCCTGCAGCAGCCAACCCTTTAGCCGAGTATATTATTATTATTATTATTATTACAAACATTGCCATTCGAAACGTTTTGTGCCCGTAAAATGTTCAAACCAAACGGCTTTTGATACGCTCGAATCAAAGAAAATATTAAAAAAAAAAAATATTATAATAATATATACTGCTCGTGCGTCGAGTGAAAAAAAACGGACGTTATTGTACTGCATCTCGGGCCTGAATACAAAAAAATATTTTTATGGAATGATATTTCGTACTAGTGTAAAGCAATATATGTAACATAAATTACGACTAAATTTCGTTCATTTTATAATAAAATCATTCGAAACGTTCGTTTTTAAATTAAATTTACTAATTGATTGTTAAAAAATAAAAACATAATGTAAAACAATAGCATATAATATATATTTTAACACTAAATTTATTTTTTACACCAATTAAGTGGATTTATCCAAAAAAAAAAAAAAAAAAACATGAAAATTTCCAAAGGGATTTGAACTGCTGTACCTATCCTCCATTTGTAAATTATCCAATATGAAGTCAACAGTAGTAGAATCAACTGGAGCAGATTGGTGAGTAGAGGAAGGAGAGTTACAAGGCCACATTTCATTGAAGCAAATTTTGAAAACTAAAAGAAAAAGAAAAATGTGTACTTTGAATCTCGAGGTGTTTTCTTTACTACTCGATGGACAAAATATGGCCACTTTAATAATAATATAAACTCATATAATAACCGGTCATGGGATTTCAACGCAAAACTTTCTGTCCAATGTTGAGAATAGATAACAAAAATTCCATTTAGATAAGATACAGATAATTGTACCTATATAGAAATACTTGTCTAAAAGTATCAACCAGTAACTTTTGAAATTATAATTTTGTTCTAGATCGTACTTTAGAGAGGTAGGTAATTTTTCGAATTATTTTTTGAAAATTCAGAGAAAAATACCCAACATTTATGATAGAACAAGATATTTAAAAAAAAATGTATTATATATATATATATGAGAAACTAATATATTTATATTATTCTTTTAAATAAAATTTATCACAGAATTTGTCGTCTGAGATAACCAGTAGATATTTGGCACAAGAGTAATCTATATGAGTAATTTTTTATCTAAAAATAAATCTCAACACTGCTTACGACGAAGTATCGAAAAGCTGGCTCGAAAAACACGACTTAAATTCGTGTTGTTTACTTTTCGCGCTTTAAAAACGTGTTATTTTTTACGTTAAGTCGGCAGTGTTCGTCGTTAATTTCGAGGCGAAAACAATTTATTTTTGGCGTTCTGTCGTCGCATAAATTAAAACCAGAATTATTATTTAGCAAGTGCTTAAAAATTATTATTACTCGTATAATAATAATACGTTTTTCGCAAACTGAGCGAAGCCGCGTCGTTGCTGTTTTAAAGAAAACAATATATATATATATTTTTAAGTTTAATTTTTCGAAGTTTAACGTCACACCTGCCGTAGTATATTTTCGTTTCGACACGTCGATTTAAACTAAATATTTACATTTGTACGTACTTGTGTTTGAAAGCGCGTTAAGTTTTAGTAAATACTAATTGCTAATCAACGATGACTTTACTCTCATCCCTTACATTTCTGAGAGAATCGCAAATGAACACTCGTTTAGAGGGTTGTTTTTGAAATTTAACGATTCGAAACGGTATTAATTGTCAACTCAGATACACACCGGACACGTGTCCAATGCTTTGATTACCCGTAGTATCACGAATTCCTACAAACCTAAGAAAAAAATACAAACTCTAAGAGCCCTCACATCGATTCAACGTTTTATTCGATTTCACATCTGAACTCGATAATTTTATATATTATGCAAAATACACACCATTCGCACGTATAAAAGTATACAAACGTTTGTTACTTTAATCACAGTTAATTGCGAAGGCGTTCAGTGGCGGAAGTTGTCTCAGGAATACGATTAATTGCTGCGCTTCCTCCTCCCTCTCACACTCTCGTTTTGATACTGCCAAACGGTCAACCAATTATTTATCCTCCACTTTGTGCCAGATTTACTGTTATAGTTTTGTTAAACTTACTTTTTTTTTAGGGATCCGTTTTTTAATTCCTTGTGACCCGATAGGAAAAAAAATCAGAAAGTTAAAGCTCCCGATGTACTTATATATCTATAATATATTATAGTGTGTTCCATAAGTAAATTTATCCCTTTTTTGGCCTTAAAAATACACATATTTGGATTTTTTTTTTTTTGGTATGTTCATGTTCGTGTCACCTAAAGAGTTACCACATAAACTTTTTATTCAATTGAAATTCCCGTTTTTCAATGTGAAATTTTATTTGTGTTATTTCTTTTGTGAATTTTGGTGTATTGAAATTCAAATTCGAACTAGTAGTTTTCTATTTTCTATTTTAATAGTTTCTGATTTATTCTTGTGTAATAGTTAACAAAAAAATTAGGTTGAGCATGTTTAATGCATAAACCTGTATACGACCTGTACATAACCTGTACATAACCTGTATTAATCACGATGGGAAAAAAACAAATTAGGTGGCTATTTTTCCAGAGAGAACTTAATATATCTAGAGGGGAGCTAAACCTCCCTAACTCCACCCAATATTGGTAACATTATGACGTGTTTGAAAATATTAATAAGTTATTCACAAAACTAAAAAACATCACAGAAAATGAATGGATTAACCTTTAGTATAGATTTGAGCATCAATATTTTTCTAAAAATGAGAAACATAAATTGGCTATTATAAATTTTTTAAAAAACTGCAGTTTAAAATTTCCAAATTTGAAAAATTGGGACTTAAATAAAATAAAAAATATGC
Source organism: Stegophylla sp. TES_Ste_2020 (assembly GCA_025469315.1). Classification (NCBI taxonomy): domain Eukaryota; kingdom Metazoa; phylum Arthropoda; class Insecta; order Hemiptera; family Aphididae; genus Stegophylla; species Stegophylla sp. TES_Ste_2020. The sequence continues at coordinate 2,762 of JAIPRM010007597.1, read as the reverse complement.
ATTATTGGTGTAGTAATATATATATATATTTTTTTTAATTTAAAATTAATACTAATTAATTGAACAAAAATCATGGCATTTGTCAAATCGTACACCCTGTATATTTATCATTAGCTTTGGCCTTTCTTCTTGGAACATTGACGGTTGTAATTTAGTCAATCCACCATACGTGAATTGACCTACGGCAACACCTCATCCAAAAATGCCTAGATTTTAAAAACATTTGTTTTCCTCGGTGTCCTAACTTCCATTCTATACATTAGTGAGAAGAACACACAGCACTTTTACATCCAGATTTTTAAATCGCATTAACGAGATCAGCTGATCTATCAATTACGAATCGACATTCGATTTCTTTTGAACAGTTTCAGTTAGTGTTATCCATGTCCTGATATATATTTGCACGAATAATATTATACTCTTTATGTAACTGAATTGTTTGAGATCAATTTTTTTTTAAAGAATAACATAAATTTAGTTTTCTTAATATTCGTCTGAAGTGTGTATTTGTTGCATCATTCCTCCTGATCTTGTCCTAAGAATTTCTCAGAATGAAAGTCATTACGAGGGTAAAAAAGAAAAGCGCACGTTAGTGCAACGATTTTCTTTACTATCAGTATCTTATACCAACAACTAGCTACTAATGTTATTGAAAACATTAACACAAGCGCGTGTACATCAACTATAATAATACGTTTCTAATTTTTAACGTTTTCTTTTGTTGCAGGTATGTATCAATTTCAATTCAAACTCGCTCGTCATCACATTTTTCCATGAAAACGTCGTCCGGTCTTCGGGCGGTTTATCATTTTTATTCAACAAATTTTCGATGGTTTTCCTTTTGCTTGGAAAAAAAAACTGTTGAGAATCAAAGAAAATATAAATACAAAAGCAATTTTTAAATCACAATTCGACGATCGTCGTGTTAAATGTTCAGACGTCATCTGTTTCAAAAACTGAAAACGTTTGCGTTCAACAGAATTATTACTTATTACATAAATATATAAGTAGACGATTCGTTTTCCCTTGAGAATTAATTTGAGTCGTTAAAAAGGCCATTTTTTTAAAAGTTAATGAATGTTTTTGTTTACATTTAGGGGATGCGTTCGGGTCGTGTTTCGCATTCAAGTGCCGTTGTGATTCACAATAATATTAATAGGGTTTAGAATAAGTTAAAAGAACAAAATAATCGATCACTGATACTTTGATTTCTCAATTAATGCACTTATCCATTTAGTGAACTTCAAATTTCGGTTTTTCCTGCTGCACAAACTGGCATCTAACAATAATCCCTGGAGAAATTTGTTGAGGATAAGGGCGTTGGCCCTAAAGAAAACCGACGTGAGTCTAGACGTTAAAATATCGACCGCGATTTTACCCACTTAACAAATTTCAGCTTCACATCCGCCACCGCACGCATATATTATCATAATAATAATTATTAATATTACTCTCACGGTCTGCAGTGCGCTCCTCCGGATGAAATTATTTATAACGTTTACGAATAATTATTTTAATCAAAGGCGCAAAGTTTGCGGTGTAATCGGCGGCGTACGCGGTGGTATCCGACGTGGATGGTTTTATTAAAATTAAGATTCTCTCCTGACGACGACGCGGGCTCTCGAAAGCGTTACCGGGAAGCCGCACCGATTTCTCCCGAGAGACGTCGGAGGCGACGGCGTACCAGTGAAACGTTTCGCGGGAAATTCGGACGCGAACCTAATTAAATATTGTATTTTATCTCTCGTGCCGGTCGTCTCTTTTATTTGTTTAAAAAATCAGTGGTTCCGCGACCGGGTTGACGTGACTCGGTGCTCGGAGAAAAAAGGTTCTGGTGAAAATGAAAAAAAAAAACAAGAAATTTGTCAAATTAAACCTCTATTATAACCTTAAACAAGAAGCTACAAAACTTTAATTAGATCCCTTAAACTTCATAAAGACTAATTATGTATAGGTGTTAAGTATATATATATTTATATAGAGTATGTAAATTAATTGGAAAGTCGGTAGTTATTATTACTAATATAATGCAGATATTGAAGTTTCTTTTTTTTTTTAAACATAATATGTGACTTATATCCCATATTTTACCATGGTTAAAAAAATCCAAAATTCAAAAAAAAAATAATTTTGAAAAATTTCGAAAATATCCACTTTGTAGAATTACTTATAAGTTACTCAGAGAAAAAAAAAATGTTGAAATCGGTTGAATTTTGAATGAATGAGAGTATTTTATATTCAAAGTCGTTGACTATGATCATTGGTCATTCTTTTTTTTTTTTTTTTTAGTATGAGGTGACAAAGTGTCAAATAAAGGTGAAACGAGTAAAAAAAGATTGAGAACCCCTGGCATAAATTCACAAATACTTATGGCACGCATATATTTGCGCGTGATTTATTACCAAAAATAAATGTATTAATAAATTTCGTTCTTTGATGTTATGAATAAATTATATTCGTTTGATGTTGCGTATTGATTACTTACATCTTCGCCTTTGAAATATTTTAATTATTATTATTATTTTTTTTTTTTTTTACGACAAATATATATTTAAAATATATTTTAATAAGTCAATTATTTTGTGTATATATATATAAATATAAACACACACACACACACATATACATATTATATAGGGTGTACCAGAACAATTTTAAAAATGCAATAACTTTTATTTTATTAATAATTTTTAACATTTTTTTTTTTTTTTTTTTTGAAAAAAAATATTAATAAAACATTACGCTACAGCAATAAAGTGTAT
>JAIPRM010007596.1:0-17005 GCA_025469315.1 Stegophylla sp. TES_Ste_2020 | reverse complement strand
TCGGATCAAAAAATGACGGTTTCCGAGTCGTTTTTGTCAAACTTTGGGTAGTTTTTTCCAAAAAAAAAATTGAAGAATTGAGAAATTCAAAAAATGACCTCTCTAAAGTACAATCTAGAGGGTGAATCCGGCTTCAAAAAGTTATTGATCGAAACTTTTGGACAAGTATTTCTATACGAAAAGTTGTACACGAAAAACAAAAAATAAACATCATTGTAAAAACACTAGCTTCTTCACGTCTTCATTCGGAATCTAAAACACGGAGCTCGCGCGCACGCGCTCGCATTCACTTAAACATAATATTATCATGTTATTTATTATTATTTATAAATATTACGTATACGAATACAGAATGTAACCACTCGGACGCTAATGGACTGCTCGTCGTAAGTGTATGTATAATATAATATATATATATATATAAAAATGATAAAAAAACATAAAGAATGGTATTATAAAACGTCATTACCGTTAAAATATATTTCGTGTTTGTGTGATTGTTTTAACAAAACGCTCGGTATAATAATAATAATAATAATATAAGTGTATACAATATTATTATTGTGCGTCTGCTGCTGCTGCTGCCGGTGATGGTGCAACACGAGGCGTCTGGAAGCAGCTGTTGCACGTCGTCTGTTGCGACGACATTTCGTGTGTACGAGGGCCGAGGAGACAAAAATATTAATGGGACCGTATGTTTGTGTAACGCATACTCGGGAAAGGAACAGAAAAAAAAAAAAAAAAATAGTAAAATAGCGTATTATGAGGAAACTGGTTATAGATAACAGAGCGCGTTAAACGAGCGCGACTTAAACGACTCGGCAGGACGCGCGGCCAAAACGATCTTCGTGTCGCCGCCGCAAGAAGTTTTTATTTTTTTTATATTATTTTTTGGTTATTTCAGTTACTCTGAACGAAGTGTTTTTACAATGACGTTTATTTTATTTTATTTTTTTTTTCACTGTAAACATTTTTTTCGCATACACGGCATACTTTACATACTCGGGTTAGCAGTACTTTAAACAGGTCATTTTTTGAATTTTTCAAAAACATGAAAAAAAAAAAAAAAAAACTAAGAAATCATCATTTTTTCGATTCAAACTTTATGAAAATTTAATTATATAGATAGACAAATAACACGAGAAACATTTTGGCGCAAGAAAGTTTTGAAAATGTGAAAAAAAAAATTTTAGAACATTTTTCTAACATATTTTTTCTCGTTAATTATTATTTACTTCTCTTAATTTATGTTAGATAAAAAGAAGTAAAGTAAAGTATAGTCAAGAAAATCGGAAATACTTTGCACCGCGGATATTTTTCGATCTTTGGGTGAGATATTCTTGGTGGGTGTGTTGAAAATGACCGAGTATATTATTGTTCTTTATATTATTACCTTCGTTCGTTCATAATCGTCTTATTGAAGAAATGATTTATAGTTTCTTTAATATTCTACACACCCATCAAGAGTATCTGACCCGAGGAGTGAAGAATATCCGTGGTGTGAAGTATATCCAGCTTTCTTGACTATACTTTACTTCCCCCCCCCCCATATTGAAGTAGGCATTCTGAAATGCGTGATATGGATCTTTAGTATGACTCTTTTACCTCACCTCGTATACATAATATCGGGGTTTTAACCTATGTAAACTCCACCGATTGATGTTAATCAGTAATCACTAGGGCTGTGTATTTAATGCACTAAAAAGCCTTAAAAAAACGCATTAAAAATCTCAAAAAAAAAAACGCAATGTAAAATGCCAAATAGTATAAAATGGTTTTTAATTCAATTTTTATATTTATATTGATATTATACATTATTACATTAGTAGATTAAATTTTACATGCTTAAAAATATGTTTATTTAATAAAAAAATAAAATAAAGTTGTTAGTCGAATTTGAATTTTGTATAATGCTATTCGCTTGAAACATTTAAAATATTTATTTTTTTTTTAATTTGACGTATATAAAGAGCCTGGGTAAAACAAAAATAGGTTTTCGAAAGATGTTATTTGTCGGAATTTAATTAAAAATACCGGAAAATGAACTAAAAAAAGGAAAATTTGACTTAAAAATGCGAACAAACTTACAAACGATTGTAAAAACGAAATCGTCTCGATTCGGCCAACAAGAGACAGGAAATCAGTACAGGCAGCATTGCAATATTCTATATTGTTCAGTATAATATTATGTATTTTTTGAGTTTTGAAAGAAAGCGACAAGTATTTTCCGCGCGAATATTAAGTACTTTCTCGTTTACCAGTCGATTATGCAACCAAAGATTCGATTCTATACACGTTTTACACCGTTTTTCGGTTTATACAACGTCACATGAAACTCGATTACAAATGTTATAATATTTGTGTTCGTTCAGATTAAAAAAAATATAAAAAAAAAACCATTTTGAGTTATTATGCAATATAATATTCACGAATATTGTTTCGGGTTTTGATTGAAAACAATACGTGGTAAAAAAAAAATAAATAGAAAACACACAAAAAAGGTCGAGGTTTTTTTTTTTTTTTTTTTTTTTTTTACTCGACATAACTCGTTATAGCGTTAAAAACAAACAAAACGTATATTATAATAATATTCCGTCGACCGGTAGAACGAAAAAAAAAAATCGTGATCACATTATTTTTTCGGCGTCTCCGCGGGTGCTAAATCTCCTACCACGTCATAATCAATACCAGAGTTCCAAGTGACGTAAATAGAAAAACAAAAAGAAAAAAATGTGTGTACTTCGCACGTCGGGTGGGATTCTCTTGACGGATGTATTGAATTTTAAAGAAACGATAAATCATTTCTTTAATAAAACGATTCTGAACGAAGAAAGTTAATTAACATAAAAACATAAATGAGAAAAAAAAATGTTAGAAAAATATCTAAAAATTTTTTTTCACATTTCCCAAAATTTTCTTGCGCCAAAATCTTTCTTATATTATTTTCTATCTATGTTTAAATTTTCATTTAGTTCGGATCAAAAAATGATGGTTTCCGAGTCGTTTTTGTCAAATTTTGGGTAGTTTTTTCCAAAAAAAAAAAATTGAATAATTGAGAAATTCAAAAAACGACCTCTTTAAAGTACTATCTAGAGACAAATATGATTTCAAAAAAACGCCGACCAAATTTTTGGACAAGTATTTCCATACGAAAAGTTGTACACAGAAAAACCAATAAACATCATTGTAAAAGCACTTCGTTCAGAATCTAAAAATTAAAAAATAGACATCATTATAAAAAAAAAAACACTGGCTTTTCAATACATAATTGGCGATCCCTATACCGTGGTCGCGACCCCCCAGTTTGAGAAACACTGGTCTAGATGGTTCACGGCGACATCCGATTGTTATTGCCCGGCTATCATTACCCGAGTACATTATCCGGTTCGTAATATCATTGTTATTAATTTTTTTATCGTATACCAGGGGATTTTATGCTGTTATTATTATTATTATTGTTGTTGTGTTTCTATACTCACATCAAAAAGTGCGCGTGTGAAACAACGCTGTGACATCGTAACCCGAAACACGATTTTGATACACCGGTGTGGGTATTATCAATATATAATAACGTAATGCACTTACAGCCGAGAGCAATAGACGTCCTGTGCAGACTCCAATTTCCGGTGGAGACCGAAACGCGTTTTCGACTCGCTCTTGCCGATATCTCACACGTACACCTGTAATAATCGGCCCGTAATTACGAGGCGTGTCACGAAAAGACCCCGAAGTCGAAACGTATTGTAAATAATTATTGTACTTAAAAGTAAAGGACAGAATTTTAAACGATTCGCGATCAAAATATTACCCTCCTATTATTTTGGCAGTCCCGCATAGGAGGACAGATTTTGAAATACCGCCCCTTTACTTCCACGTTATTCACGAAAACGAAAAGTGTAACATCAAAAATATATGTATTATCAACAACATATAAAATAAGTCCCCCGACACGGTTTGAATTGGAATTTTTTAGACTCTGAACGTTGTGAAGAAGCTACTAGTGTTTTTATAATGATGTTAAGTTTTGTTTCCGTGAACATTTTTTTTGCATGAAAATATTTGTCCAAAACTCATGACGACCAATTTTTTTGAAATCGAATTTGCCTCTATAGATTGTACTATACAAACAGGTCGTTTTCCGAAATTCTCAGTTGTTTTCTCAACAATTGAGGACAAATTGTCCGAAATTCTACAAAAAAAGACTCGGAAAACATAATTTTTCGAGCCAATCTATAATAATATGAAAAATATCTAAGCGCGAGAAAATTTTGAAAATGTGAACAAAAAATTGGACATTATTTTCTAACACTTAAGTATAGTAAAGTAAAGTAATGTAAAAATAAGTAATAATTCTAATAAAGTCTGTGCATTTTGAAAGAAATGATAAATCTTTTCTTCAATAAAGCGATTCTAAGCGTAGCTTTAAGTTAATTGCACAGAATAATAATATCGATACACCGTTGTTCATAACAGGTTAAAAGTGCGAATATCTGTTCCGGATTAGATCAACACTAGTAGAGGTTACAATATCATGGCGTCATCATTTCTTTTAGAGCTAGATCATTATTTTAGGGATAAGACACGATCTATCCAGGGCTTATTTTCAGACGTACGCAAATCTTAAACCTCTGCCCTATTTCATTTTACTAATGAGACAACCTGTACATGTACAAAATTATAATTAGGCGTGTTTTGGCAAGTTGATTGTTACTAAACGATTATTACTATTATCAATAAATGTATTATGAGAATTTTGTTTTTTAATTTTTTCATGTAGTTCATTTTAAAATAATTTTTATAACATAATGTAATTTTAAAAATGTTCGTGATATGCTTACTATGTGATATTGACATATAGATTATAAGTACATTTAATATATAATATGTAATTTTATTGTATCTTCATATTTATGTAGATATTAAATACTAATTGTTTATGATTCGCTTTCAAAGATTTTTCAGCACGCCAAAAGCATATTTTGTAAAAAAATATTATTTTAACATAATATAATATTATACTTTATTTGAAAAATGTGCTTTTAATATTTCATATACCACAGAGTTTATTTTAATAAAACTTTTTTTAAATAGACAACCGAGATTTATCTGTGATCTTTACTCGCTTATTAATCTTACTCTCATTATCTACGTGGTACCTTTTCATCTAGATCAGAAAACGGGTTATATAATATTACATACAGCCGACACGGATTGTAATGACGAGTGGCTTGGGCGCGGGGGGGAGGGGGGAATCGGTCAGGAAAGAAATAAAATGAAAATGAATATAAATACGGTACGTGCTCGGGGGGTATATATATATATACCAGGGTTTACTTGTATATTATATAGGCACTTCGTGTTTTATAATACGCCGACGTTATAACACGGCAAAATACATCTATATAATATTATTATATTTATATATGTTTTAGACGTCGTACGAAATACTATACTTGCACGGGATACGTAGTAATAATAATATTATTGTTGTTGTTGTTATTACTATTACGACCGCAAACTATAATGATAGGTTTTAGCGCACGAAATCGTTAGTGTTTCGCTTCGCTCGCCCCTCGCTCGTACCCTCCCCTCCTCTGCGCCGAGGGTATATCGTCGTCGCAGTGTATAACATTACCACACACACACGCACACACACCACTCAAAGCACACCGGTACGACACGATACCCAATATCATCGTTGTACACAGCGCGTATTACACACGCCGTAATCAAATGGGCTTATAACATTATACTATTTTATTATTATTATTATTATTACTTTTATTATCAACGTCGTCGTCGTCGTGTATTTCATTTTCAATGGATGTATTGTTATTATTATTTTCTTTCGCTCGCGCATTATTCGAATGTATTTTACAGACGTATTTTTATATGTACAGTGTGCAGTCCCGGCCGGCACACGATTTAGTAACGCAAATGTAATAAATTTTACATTCGGAACGAAGTGAAGAAGCTAGTGGTTTTTACAATGATGTTTATTTTTATTTTTTATTTAATTTTTTTTTTGTCTGTATACAACTATTCGTGTAGAAATACTTGTCCAAAAGTTTCGATCAATAACTTTTTGAAACCCGATTCGCCTCTAGATTGTACTTTAGAGAGGTCGTTTTTTGAATTTCTCAATTATTCAATGTTTTTTTTTTTGGAAAAAACTACTCAAAATTTGACAAAAACGAATCGAAAACCATCATTTTTTGATCAGAATTTTATGAAAATTTAAACATAAATAGAAAATCTTATAAAAAAGATTTTGGCGCAAGAAAATTTTGAAAATGTGAAAAAAAATTTTAGACATTTTTCGAACACATTTTTTTTTTCTTATATTATTAACTTCCTTCGTTCAGAATCGTTTTACTGAAGAAATAATTTATCGTTTCTTTAAAATTTAATACGCCCGTCAAGAGAATACCAGCCGTCGTGCGAAGTACACCCATCGTGCGAAGTATGTCCGGCTTTTTTAAATTTTTTTTTCTGCGTACAACTTTTCGTATGGAAATACTTGTCAAAAAGTTTCGATCAGCAAACTTTTTGAAACCGGATTTGTCTCTAGATTGTACTTTAAAGAGGTCATTTTTTGAATTTCTCAATTCTTCAAATTTTTTTTTGGAAAAAACTACCCAAAATTTGACAAAAACAACTCGGAAACCATAATTTTTTCATCCGAATTTTATGAAAATTTAAACATAGATAGAAAATTATATAAGAAAGTCAATTTAGAAAATGTGAAAAAAAAATTTTGGACGAAAATAATATGAGAAAGATTTTGGCACAAGAAAATTTTGGACATTTTTCTAACATTTTTTTTTCTCATTTGTTTTTTATATTATTAACTTCTTTCGTTCAAAGTCGTCTTATTGAAGAAATGATTTTTATCGCTTCTTTAAAATTCAATTCACCCGTCAAGAGAATCCCACCCGACGTGCGAAGAACACCCTTACGAGAGCGAAGTACACACTTTTTTTTATGTGTATACGTTTTCGTACAGAACTACTTGACCAAAAGTTGTGGCCGGTAACTTTTTGAAACCTGATTTGCCTCTAGATGGCATACTGAAGAGATGGTTTTTCAAAATTATCAATTTTCTTCTCGAAAATCAAGAAAGACTACCAAAAATGCGACAAAAAAGACTCGGAAACTATGTTTTTTCAATCCAAACTTTATGATGAATAAATGAAATCCGATATCCGATTTTTGAATGTAATTTTTAGGAAAATATTGATGCTTAAACATCTATTTAAGTTCAATTCGTTAATTTTCTATAATTTTTTAAAGTTTTCTAATAATTGAATAAGTCATAATATCACATCAATTGAAATCATAATAATATGACCAATATTATGACGTATTATTGAATTATTCGGGTCAGATACTCTTGGTGGTTGTATTGAATTCGCTCAGAATCGTATCAATTATTATCTTTTTGTATACGAATAATTAAATAAAATTTTCAAACACGTCTTAATAAATTGGACATATTATATATTAGTTATATAACAACATACTTTACAATGTTATTCAATTATTTGCCTAACTCAAAAGAATACATAGCTGATAACGAACGGATTAGAACAATCATAGAAAACGAACCCTTGATAGAGATTTAAGCATCGACATTTTTCTAAAATTTCGATTCACCAATTGGATATATTTTGAATTTATTCCAAAAGCGGTATTATACAATTATTTCATATTTGGTTCCGAAAAAAATATAGTCATCATTGGCTGCTGCGCGATTCGCGATTGTGTATAAATATTATAATATATTAAAGTTAAAAATGATTATATGGAAAAACAAATTTATTGCATTCGTCAAATCAATACTGGGACACCCTGTACAGCCGAAGGGCAATGACGACGTATAATTCCCCCTCCTCCAGATAGTTTACCGCGGCCATAATGGCAAACAACTCGTTAAAATTTATTATAATATGTTCACGAATTATTACGATACCTAATAATAATAATAATAATAATAATAATAATAACATTATAACACAATATGTTGTTGTGTGTGTTACGCGCGGCGTTTGTCTGCGAGTCATTAAAATGTCATTATTGTTTTGCCGCGTACTAATAATAAACAAATGAGTAGTAGTACTTGATACTTTGTTTGCGCACTTTGTCTAATCGCGATGGGAGGGGAGGTCTGGATCGTGCACGATCACTGCGGCACGTATGAATTTGTGGCTGGATTTCGGAGGGGCAAAAGGCCGCACGGTTTTTTACAAACACATTCGCACGTTTCTATGGCGGTGAATCTCCCCCCCCCCCGGCCACGTATTCCTCGACACGAGTATCCTCCTCGATTTTATTAAACAGTTTATGTCGTTTTGACTTTAAGTTTAAATGATTTGAATTGTTGCCATTCTACGTATTATGTAAACTGTAATATTATTATTATTTCAACACACGAAAACACTGAAATATGTATAATAATATAATACCAAGTAATGAGATTTGTGATAATGATGGATTTGAATTTTGGATGTTTATCCGTTATCAAACTGGATGGGCTAAAGCCCTTCTACAGCACGCCCTCAGTGATATTTATGCCTGTATTAGCGATGGCGTACGCAGAGAGAAGGGAGCTAAGGGGCTAAAAAACCCTCTCCATCGTCCGCATTATATTTTATATTGAATAGAAAATAAAATTTAAATTAATAATTACATACCACGTATTTTTTTGATTATTTCAAAGTGGTGACACTTATCGTTTTGATTGTTGGCCATTGTTGGTGCCCTTCTCTCTCCTCTCCTTGTCTACCCCCAATCCTCCCATTTCCCATACCCTCTCCCTTACCTTATCTTACCATTCCACGGTAACCTTCGTAACGTAGTAAATTATTGACACGTGGTTATTGGTGAATAACTGAGAACCTCTGTTCGGAATCGTTTTATTAAAGAAATGATTTTATCTTTCCTCTAAAATTCAATACACTCACGAAGTATGTTCAACGTTTATTAACTTTTAATGTAGATAAGTTATTAAAATATATGATCATTTAATAATCAATATAATGACATTGTAATATAACAAAAACATCAAAATACGAATCTTTCTAATACTAATAAAAATGCGATTTCACGAATTATCATTTATCACAACAGTGATTTTAAGTGCATTTGAAAACTATTTTAAGTGCCATTTTTGCCGTTTGCTTTGCATTTTTACCACACGTTTTTGGAATAATTCTAAATGCATTTTGTCAATGTATTTTATTGTATTTGATTCACATGGGACATTCATACAAACATACTCAGTGGCCTATTATCTTGTGAAAATTAAAAATAAAACAAACAAACAGCTCTAATAATAATTGAATCAATTTACTATCGGTTTCTGTGTGGTAATATTATGGTCCGAGACAAATGTGGGTGTGCACAACACAACCGATGTCAGTCGACGACAATCTTTTAAGTCCCTCTTTCAATCATATAATATTGGTATTAATTTCTATCGATTTCTATTCGTCTAGACATACTTCGTTCTATATTATAATTAGGGCCCGGATTCAAATGAAAAACGCATATTTATTTTGGTGATCTTAGCCAATGCTTTCTAAGTACATAATATTTTGTTTCATGTAACGGAAAACTCAAAAGTGAAACTTTTGAGTTTTGCATTTTTCGGTCATTTTATTCATTTAAAGGCATATTTCAACAATATACTTAGAATTTTTATAATGTATAATACGTATCTGTACATAACACGAATCAATGATTTAACTAATTTAAAATATTATATGTGTTTTTTCGGGGTTTTCCTTAGAAATATCTAGAAAACTTTCTATAATTTTGCGATAATGTCTATATTTTATCTTTACTTATGGGGATGCCTAGACTTGGCAGATGGCAAATAAGAAAACAAAAATTAAAATAATAAAAACACAAAGGACCTTTTTAAGAGTCTTTTCATGGTAAAATTCATTTTTAAGGGCATTTTTGGCTGTTTTTTTGGAGCATTTTTCAATGGTTTTTAGTGCATTTAAATCCGGGGGCCCTAATTAGAATACTATCCGGTACGATCGAAACGATTGTATATTGCACGGGATTAACGCGTTATGTCGAACGATATTCGGGGGGAGGGGGGGGAACTCTTTTTGTAGAGGTCGTTTACCGCGATATAAACGATTTGTGGTGTAGTTTTTTCAGAAACCACGACTACGACTGCTGCCTCCTGCACAGTCGTAGTGATTTACTCAGACTAATGACCGGTCGTTTATTATTATTATTATTATTGTCGTCGTATATATTATATATATATATATATATATAGGCGCTGGATCGTATTATCCTAATTAGATGTTTACTTCACTAACGTTCTCGCAGGGTTCATTAGGTCCGAGAATTGTTGCTTGGGATTTGTAGTGATCGTTTGATATAATACGTAATATACGAAGTCCGATAGAGATTAATGTCATTGTTGTTTTTTTTTTTCTATTATTAACGTTCTTCAACGTTAATGCGGTTAATGGGGAAAAAATCGGCCAGTGGGTTGTATTATTATTATTATTATGTTGACCGAATCGAAGCTCATCGGATTACGTTCGTTTCAAAACGCTTGCGCATCATAAAACGAAGTGAAGAAGCTAGTGTTTTTACAATGATGTATATTTTTTTTATTTTTTTTTTTCTGTGTAAAACTTTTCGTGTGGAAATACTTGTCCAAAAGTTTCGATCAGCAATTTTTTAAAACCAACGGGATTTGCCACTAGATTGTACTTTAGAGAGGTCATTTTTGAAAAAAACTACCCAAAATTTGACAAAAACGACTCGGAAACAATCATTTTTTCATCCGAACTATATGAAAATTTAAACATAGATAGAAAATAATATAAGAAAGATTTTGGCGCTAGAAAATTTTGGAAATGTGAAAAAAAAATATTGGACATTTTTTTAACATTTATTTTTTATATTATTAACTTTCTTCGTTCATAAACGTTTAATTGAAGAGACGATTTATCGTTTCTTTAAAATTCAATACACCCGTCAAGAGAATCCCACCCGACGTGCGAAAGTATGTCCGGTTTTTTTTTTTTTGTAAACACTTTTTCAGATGGAGATATTTGTCCATTAGTCTCGATCTGAAACTTTTTTAAACAGGATTTGCGTCTTTAGTTGGTACTTTAAAGAGGTCATTTTTTGAATTTCTCAGTTCTACAATTTTTTTTCTGAGGGAGGGAACTACTTAAACACTTACTTAAATACTTTACACTACTTAAAATTTGATAAAAAAAAAAATACCAGGAATCAAATCATCATTTTTTGATCCAAACTTTATGAAAATTTGAACATAGATTGACAAATATGAGAAACATATAGGCACAAAAAATTTCGGACATTTTTTTAACACTTATTTCTGATTAAAGTAAAATAAAATAAAGTAAAGTATAAACAAGAAAGTCGAACACACTTCTGCACACCATGGATATCCTCCGCTCTTCGGGTCAGATACTCTTGGTAGGTATGTTGTAAATGATGACTATATTATATTGTTCTTTATATTATTAATTTCCTTCGTTCGAAATCGTCTTATTGAAAAAATGATTTATCGTTTCTTTAAAATTATACACACCCTTCAAAAGTATCTGACCCAAGGAGCGAAGAATATCCGTGGTGTGAAGTACGTCTTATATATATATTTCGTTTCTAGTTGAAAATAGTATTATTATGGTAGTGATTCGAAAAAGTTTTGAGCGAAGCGATTTTTTTCTTCTCGTTAAAATGAATCGAGTATATGGCGCGATTAGGATAAAAAAAATTGGGGGACGGTAAACAAGGTTGTTTGATTGATTTTTACCCCCCCCCCCCAAAAAAAAAAAAAAAATAAATAAATAGTGTTAAACTTTTCCAACTAACTCGAAATCTGGAGAGTTTTGAGTGGTTGTGAAAGGGGCTAATCTCCCCTAATTGTGCCTACAACTAGGTATTTATAATTTCCCTTCCTGGATTTAATTCTCATTCGATACCCACCATACATACCCCACCCACCGAGAAATTCCCGACCACGCTACTGTAGACTATATCAGTGTTTCTCAACCTTTTTACTGGGTCAACCCCCAAATTAGATATTCAATTTTTAGCGACCCCTAAATATATATTTTTCATTTAAGTATAGATTACGCATATTATAGAATTGCAATAATAGTATTAAATAATAAATACAATAAATATGATTTTAAAGAAATAATATAAAGCATCCATTTTATTTATATACTCAGTTATAAATATAATACATGTAAAAAAATTCAAATACTAATAATTCATCTTTTAATTAATATGGCTTTGTAATAATTAGTCGATGTTGTTGATCCTGAAATGATTTTTTCAATCTTCGGTTTAATAGAATTTGTTCAAAAAAATGTTCAGTCGGTATTCCCATTCAATTTACACGATAGTCAGAGGAGAAACTGTTATTTCACATTTCAATAATTAGTTGAAAAAGTTTTTAGTGTTTCTAAGCTTCAGTTGATTTAGGATACTCATTTAAATTTTTAACCAAAATAGACATATAATTTTGATGTTTTTTACAAACCTGTTATAATATAAAGTCGATTCAATCAATATTGTTCTTCATTGACAATAATATAATATGACACAACGAGCATTTTTCGTCGGATTTTAGGATGGATTTTTGCTACCCTTGTTATATTCTGTATTCATTTCAATTTTGGCGATCCTAAATAATTAGTTAGCGACCACCGAGGGGTTCGCGACTCCCAGGTTGAGAATTACACTGAACTATTTTATATAATACATTGGCTACAAAATTATGATACGGATAGGAATATCGATAAACAGAATGTAATATTTCAACGGTACAAAAGTAAATTTATTATATAAATGATTGTTTATTAAATAATAAGACCTTAAGACATATCTCGCTCGCTGCGCACGAACATAATTCGTAATTCAATAAATTAAATCGAATTACGCGAACGAGTCTACATTTTGCACCGTCAGTCAACTACTGTTGTACGCGGTCGAAACTACAACACAAAGATGGTAATAAAATTATGATTCGTGAGTTATAAAAATTATTTCACAAACATAACGTACACACGCGCGGCAATAAATATTTCGACGATTTTGGGAACGAAACGCACGCAACGGTTGCAAATAAATAATAGCAATAACCGTTTTTCTCTCTTTTTTTTTTTAAAGTTAACCGAAAACAACCTTGGTTATTCGCGATGAAATTACAGCCGTTAAATGAATTTTGTGAGCTTTTGACACAGAAATCAATGCTTTTCCAGACATTTCATTCGTACACACTATAAGAACAGATTTCATACGAATATGTTGATGCAATTAGAGGGGAGGGGAGTTTTTTTTTTTTTTTTAATAAAATTTTGGGTAGTTTTTCCACAAAAAATTGAAGAATTCGAAAAATGACCCGAAAAAAAAGGGAAATTCGGTTTAAAAATAGTTGCTGATCGAGACTTTTGGACAAGTATTTCCATAAGAAAAAGTGTTTGAAGAAAAAAAGAAAATAAACGTCATTGTAAAAACACTTGCTGAACACTCTTCGTTTCTAATCTAAAATCACTTTATAAACATAAAAAGCCGGACATACTTCGCACGATGGGTGGTATTCTCTTGACGGGCGTATTAAATTTTAATGAAACGATAAATCATTTCTTCAGTAAAACGATTCTGAACGAAGGAAGTTAATAATATAAGAAAAAAAAATGTCCAAAACTCTTTTTCACATTTTCAAATTTGTCTTGCGCCAAAATCTTTTTTATAGAATTTTCTATCAATGTTTCAATTTTCATAAAATTGTGATAAAAAATTAAGGTTTTCGAGTCGATTTTGTCAAATTACGAGTAGTTTTTTCCAAAAAAAACACTGAAGAATTGAGAAATTCAAAAAATGACTTCTTTGAAGTACAATCTAGAGGCGAATCGAGTTTCAAAAAGTTATTGATCGAAACTTTTGGACAAGTATTTCTATACGAAAAGTTGTACACAGAAAAAAAATATAATAAAAAAAAAAACTAACATCGTTGTAAAAACACCAGCTTCTTCACTTCGTTCAGAATCTAAAATTCTTATTTTAAAAGATTTAAACAATTTGTTTTTAATTTTTTTTTAATCATGTTTATCATCAGTCCTGCAAAATTGAGATAAATAAATTACAAAATATAGAATTTGTTTTTCTTTTATATGAATTAAGAATAAACATTAAATTCAAACAAATATTCCACTGAATAGTGAATACACTTCACTGTTAATATAATATGACAAATCAATGCTCAAACAATGACGTGTCTATATGATAATATACGCTGTAATATAAGCGTTTCATAATATTGTGTTATTTCACGTTTACCATTGTATTAATTCGGTTTAATGTTCGGGATGATTTTTCGCGTAAATGTAATGTCAAAAAAAGAAGACAAAAAAAAATATATTACAAGTCAAACATTTCACGTCACGCAGAAATTACAAGAGAAATTATTAATTCCCGTTTTTCGTCGGGCGCGCAAATGTGAAACATTACAAACGTTTCTTCCGTTAAGTGTATACTAAAAAAAAAAAAAAAAAAAAAAAAAACAATAACCAACATTATATAATATGACAACATTATATAATACTTTGGCACGAGTTTGAGACAGTCCGATTTGAAAATAGGCCTATCAATGATTTTGAATTATTAGACTACTTAAACCTATGAACACATTTCGTTTTTTTAAACACTACGCACTGAAATAATATTGAAATACGACGATTATTTTTGACTTATTTTAGAAAAATACTTTATACCTATAATATAGTTACTATACGGTGAAAAAAAAAAATGTAAAACATTATGTCAGTATATTATTCCACGTTGAGAGATACATAATACAACACATGACATAGGACGTAAAAATACGTTGTAAATAATTCAATATTCATCGCCAATATTGTATGAACAGTGGTTAAAATGTATAGTAATTTAAAAGAAAATCGAAAAATCATCGAAATGGGTAAAATTATATTCTTGAACAATTATTGTTCGCACGTTAATCATGATAACACGTCAACAATTAATATATGCGTTCTAGTCTGCAAAGTAAAAAGTAGGTTCACGAAATTATTTGATTATTATCATGAACGTTAAAATGTAAAATCGCCCTTAAAACAAAAAAATAAATAAATAAATAAATAAAAGTTGTGTTTTTAAAATTATATTGCACACAAGACGAGAAAAATGTTACCGATCGTGTTAATTATACGCGTATATGATTAGCGCAAAACGATATCACCACCCCCCCCCCCCTCGGTCTATCCCGCACCCCTACTGCCGAACAATCGAATCGTTGCAGTATTTATTAAAAAATATATTGTTTGCGTTGTGCAATACGCTATGGATTCGAAAAATTATCCCCCCCCCCCGTATTACTTTGGCTAAATAATTAATACTATAATATATATATACGAGACGTGACGTGTTGGGGGCGAACTCGAAAAAGGTCGTTTCATATATATATATATATATAGCGTATATTATACTTTTATTATTATTATTAGTCTCGATTTTCCGTGTAAATATTTAAACGACTAATTTCGCTTTTCGCGAAAACCATACGATATATTGCAATTATACGCGCTATATCAATATTTTAACATTTTAATGTGTGGGCCCGCGAAATTCGCAATTAAAATCTGATCAATAAAATAGTTGTTTAACAACACCGACGCGATCGTGTACAGTGACATGCGTATATTCGGTGGATTCAAATACTTTTGACAATTCGAAAATTTCCATGATTCCGAGTAAATATTAAATGTTTCGTCTCTATTGATGATATCTATATATTATTATTATTATTATTATTATTGTATTATATTTCTGAAAACATTTTTTAATTTTATTCACTTTATTAATAATAATTTTTCAAAAACTTATTTTCATTTCGACTTTTCAATATTTAAATCGTTAGAAATTTGAAATGTAGTCGGGATTTTGACCCAGACCCGTGCGCACGGGATATGCGGATTGAGCGCTTACATACCACGTGGACTTAAGTTCATTTTAACTCTAACGAAGTCTCAGATGATAATTTTAACTGGTGATCAATACAGTATAAATCACATAATCACAAATTATATGAATGAATCATCTATGGCAATTTTTCAAAAATTCTGATGATCTCAATCCTTTTATTTAATAGTCATAAAAAAATATAAAAATCCGTAATTTTCTACTCAAAATTAACATATAAAATGCTGTACACATATAATTATTCATTTCGAGGCATTTATATTTGTAGGGGGTGGGGCATATTTTATCGGCCGCATAATATGCAAATAAAGTCTGCAAACGTCTATGCACTATTCATAACCATAAAATAGCAACCGCTGCAAACCACTGCAATGGTGTCAACTATCAATTATTCTCTTTACGACCATGTTCGAGCAATAATATTATTCAAGTATTCGTTTCGTGCACTAAATATAATATGAAAATCAATTACTTCGTTATCCTCAAGTATGCAAGCATGCAAGGTTAGTTGACGTGAAATTTGAATAAATTTGATTTTACGGTGTCGCGTGGAACGAATGTACGTATTAAAACGTGTGTACTTTGCTCGTCTGGGTGTACTTCGCACGTCGGGTGGGATTCTCTTGACGGGTGTATTAAATTTTAAAGAAACGATAAATTATTTATTCAATAAGACGATTCTGAACGAAAGAAGTTAATAATATAAAAAATAAATGAGAAAAAAAAATTTTAGAAAAATGTCTTGAAAGAATTGAGAAATTCAAAAAATGACCTCTTTAAAGTACCGTCTAGAGGCAAATCCGGTTTCAAAAAGTTTGCCGATCGAAACTTTTGGACAAGTATTTCCGTACGAAAAGTTGTACATAGAAAAAAAAAAAAAGCCGGACATACTTCGCACGATGGGTGTACTTCGCACGACGGGTGGTATTCTCTTGACGGGCGTATTAAATTTTAAAGAAACGATAAATCATTTCTTCAGTAAAACGATTCT
>JAIPRM010007595.1:0-17005 GCA_025469315.1 Stegophylla sp. TES_Ste_2020 | reverse complement strand
GCGGACATACTTCGCACGACGGGTGGTATTCTCTTGACGGGCGTATTAAATTTTAAAGAAACGATAAATCATTTCTTTAGTAAAACGATTCTGAACGAAGGAAGTTAATAATATAAGAAAAAAAAAATTTTCGAAAAATGTCCAAAATTCTTTTTCACATTTTCAAAATTTTCTTGCGCCAAAATCTTTTTTATAGGATTTTCTATCTATGTTTAAATTTTCATAAAATTCGGATCAAAATATTACAACGAAAAGTTGTACACAGAAAAAAAAAGAGAAAAAAAAAATAAAAGAAAAAAAAATAAACATCATTGTAAAAATACTAGCTTCTTCACTTCGCTCAGGATCTAAAATTTAATGGGGGAAAAAAAATGTTAGAAAAATTGCCAAAATTTTTTGTTCACATTTTCTAAATTTTCTTGCGTTAGAATCTTTCTTATAATATTGTCTATTCAAGTTTAAATTTCAAAAAGTTTGGATCAAAAAATGATGGTTTCCATGTCTTTTTCGTCAAATTTTGGGTAGTTTTTATCAAAAAAATTGAATGAGTGAGAAATTTAAAAAATGACTTCTTTAGAGTACCAACTAGAGGCAAATTCGGTTTTAAAAAGTTATTGATCGAAACTTTTGGACAAGTTTATCTATACAAAAAAGTGTTTATAGGAAAAAAAAAATAAAATAAACAACATTGTAAAAACACTAGCTTCTTTTTTTCGTTTAGAATCTAAAATCAAATCAGTATAATATTCATACATTTTTTTTTTCAAGATTTATCAATAAAAAAATAAAAATTTAATGGTATTGATTTAAAAACAAATATTTTTGTGCAGTTAAGATTTTTGAAATTGTCGACAGCTATTTTTATCATACCTACACATTTTCAAACTATTGAAAAAAAAGACAAATATTGAGTGATAATCAAACACGGCCAAGCAGTTTTGATTTTGTGGTAACAATTGTTAATATGTTAGCAAGAAACATATTAAATGAATTGTGATGCAATATCAACGGTTTTAGGTTGAATCATAGGTGATAATGAAGTTAATATCTTAAATTTGTGGTTCCGGAATGTCGGCCTTATTTACGATTTCAAAGAATTGCTTATTTTACATATTACCTATTAACAATATTCGAGATTTGTAGCCTATGCATATTTTATGTTTGAAGCATATGAATAGACAGCAGAGTAAGTTATAAATCCATTTTATACTTAAAAGAGTTCAACGTCAAAAGTTTTTAATACATAGTTCAAAGTTTTTAAAATTTTTCTATTCTT
Organism: Stegophylla sp. TES_Ste_2020; assembly: GCA_025469315.1. Taxonomy (NCBI): domain Eukaryota; kingdom Metazoa; phylum Arthropoda; class Insecta; order Hemiptera; family Aphididae; genus Stegophylla; species Stegophylla sp. TES_Ste_2020. The sequence goes on along the minus strand of JAIPRM010007595.1, from coordinate 15,729 downwards.
TTTCCAATTATTTTCACGCAAAAAAACATTTTATACTATTTGCAGTTATCGACGAATTTTGAACGCTATAAAATCGATTCGTGATTCGTTAGGACAAGTGAAAAATATGTATATTTTACGAAATGTAATAAATAAAGCGAACAGAACAAGATCAGCACCTCCTATATATAAGTTATATCATAAATTAATAATTGATGGAAACAATTTCGTTTAATGTTTAATCTTACTAAAAAATATATTTGAAATGATAATTGAACAAAAATTAAAAATCAAAAAAGCTCACATGCAAACATTACCAACTTCCACTTTGGAAAGCGATTGTGGTATAACATAAAGATAGTATGTTAGATACGGATTTAGGAAATGAAATATCATAAACATCACCCTTCGTAAATACGATACTTACAGCACTTACAATACCATCAAAGTTTCTCCTAGTCTTTAGGAAAGTAACTAGACATTTTTCCATAAGAGGGCCAACATTTTTTGGCCCTAATCTAATTTTTATACCCCCCCTCTTAATTTGCCGACTTCGTTTTTAAATCTTACTTTGCCGACTAATTAGCATAAAAGTTAAAAATCTATTATTAGACGTGGTTATTGTCTTATCTCCAATTTTCGGCTGATGAATATTAATAAAATAAAATCTCAGAATTTAATTTTTGGTATACGATCGTTAATTATACGGAGTATCATAATATACATTCAGGATTTGGGACAATATACACCATATTTGAAATATTTAAAAATAAAATCAAGGGGGCCGATTCGGGGCCACTGACGTTTCTAAGGGATCCAGGCCCCCTAAGGCCCCTCCCTTGGTGACGTGTCTGGGCCAGTCTCCCCCGAATTCCTCCAAGTGAAAATTATTTTTATTTGTTACACATTTTCTTTATTTTGGTTAATCGTTAAATATATTGTCATAATTATTTCAATGTGACCGAATACAAGTACGTAGTTAAAAAATACTTCTCGCCTTTGTTGTACAATGAATCGCATTTCGGTTTGTTCGTTATACCATACCGTAATTCAACTGGTAATTATTGTATTGTATTGACATCAATGTATGTTTCCCGTTATAATTTGTTCCGTATCATAATAATATATATATATATATATATATATATATATATATACTTATATTCCACATAATGCGGTGGAACACTAACGGTTTTTTTTTAGATTCTGAACGAAGTGAAGAAGCTAATGTTTTTACAATGATGTTTATTTATTTTATTTTTTTTCTGTGTACAACTTTTCGTATGGAAATACTTGAAATACTAGTCAAAAAGTTTCGATCAGTAACTTTTTGAAACCGGATTTGCCTATAGATGGTACTTTAGAGAGGTGATTTTTTGAATTTCTCAATTCTTCAATTTTTTTTTTGGAAAAAACTACCCAAAATTTGACAAAAACGACTTGGAAACCATCATTTTTTGATCCGAACTATATGAAAATTTAAACATAGATAAAAAATGATATAAGAAAGATTTTAGAGCAAGAAAATTTTGAAAATGTGAAAACATTTTTTTTTCTCATTTATTTTTTATATTATTAACTTTCTTCATTCAGAATTGTTTTATTGAAGAATTGATTTATCGTTTCTTTAAAATTCAATACACCCATCAAGAGAATCCTACGCGTCGTGCGAAGTATGTCCGGCTTTTTTATTAAATAATATGCGAATGTGCACGTACTGGATATATATTATTATATATTTTTATTTCAAATTCGTTTCAGATGGAATATTTTCGTCTAAATTACGGTTCTGAAAAATTATTTTTTATATAATATTTTCTTAATTTCTTATATATTTTTAGTTAAAATGATTTCGGCTTGAATATGTTTTGGATGAAGAATTTTCTGCTGTAATAATTTTTGTGTAAATATTTTTCAGCTAAAATATGTTTTTGATGAAATATTTTGTGGATTAAATTCGCTTCGGACAAAATACTTTTAGATTCTGAACGAAGTGAAGAAGATAGTGTTTTTACAATGATGTTTATTATTTTTTTTTATTTTTTTTTTTTGTAAACAATTTTTCGTATGGATCTACTTGTTCAAAAGTCTCGATCAGTAACTTTTTGTAACTTGTAACCCGATTTGTCTCTTACTGGTACTTTAAAAAGTTAATTTTTTAAATTTCTTAATTCTTCAATTGTTTTTTTTTGAAAAAAATTATTCAAAATTTTATAAAAAAGACTCGGAAACTATCATTTTTGATTCTAACTTTATGAAAATTGCTTTCATAAGCATCTCTCAGCCAGTTTTATATCGCTCTATTAACCGAGAACCAGAAAAAAAAATTTCAAAAACATTTTCAAGATTTTCTTTCACTAAAATGTTTATCATTTTATCTAAGTTTAAATTTTCATAAAGTTCAGATTAGAAAATGCCTTTTTAACAAATGTTGAGTAGTTTTATTAAATTTTGGTAAAACCATTGAGAATTTTGAAAAATGACCTCCTAAAAGCACTTAATAGAGGCGGATTCTGATTCAAAAAGTTGATTAAGTTGAAAAATAAATGCATGATTATGAAAATTGTAATTGAATATTAAATCACTGTAAAATTAATATTTATAATATTTTTGTGCAAATTTTTATTCATACAATATATTCTAAACTCAAATTAAAACTTAACGGTTCAAAATTATTAGTTAAAAGTTTTCTATTTTTGCAGTCTTAGAATTTTTTGATCACATTAGCCAACATAATGCCGTTTAATAATTGATTTTTAATGTCAGGACATGTTTTGATCCAGAAAAGCTAATGATAGATCTTAATTAGTTTTTAATCGGTTTTAACCTGGGCGCATTCCATCTGTTCAGTCTTAACATTCTTTCAGCACATTAATGCACGGAATATCAATTAATAATCGATTATTAATGCCCGATCATATTTTAACTAAAAAATTCTGCTGGTAGATCTTCATTAGTTTACGATCAGTCTTAAAATGAAATAAGAACGTTCCATGAAAAATTATTTAGGCAGTTTATATATATACATTCAAAATTATTAATATTGTTATAAAATATTGTCAAATTCGAAAACACTGATTCAATGTCAGTCTATAAACATACTTTAATTTTGTAACTTAAAATGACTTCACTCAATAATAAATAGTTCCATATTTAATATCTGTGGTAGGAAAATGTGACAAATTTTAATTTGTAAGCTTGTCGTGCTTATGTGGGTTGAAAGATCATCGCGTACCGTTTATTTCTATGAGGCTCTGTAAAATGTGATATGCACAACGGCACGAAATTTCACTAGATGTTAATTTTCATCTTGCCTCAATTATTTTTTATGTAATCAATTAAAATATTATATACGTGTTATGTTTTACACTTTTATGATACTTTGAGCAAGTGGCATAACTAGGATTATTTCGTTACTGCCTAGAAATTACCGATACAACTTCTTTGAATAATAAATAACAATACACTTAAATAATAATTTAACAGGAATCGGTTAAATAAGCTTTTCACATTGTCAAATCGCCTACTTTTTTCTTTACTATTTGTTTATTATAATCTGAAGTACCTGCAGTTACGTGGTGTAATAAAAAATTGCCACTAATCCATTGAGTCTATTGTCTATACGCGTTATGCTGATATGTTATTTCTGAGATAGGTTTTGAGTCGTTTTGAAGTTGAAAATTATCTTCACGAGCTTCAAAACACTTTATAGATAACGTTATAAGAACTATAATGGTCGATAAACCGATAACGGTAAATCGACTTTAAACAATATTACTTATGACTAGGGCAGAGGACTTGTAGCTCTGAAAAAACGTTAAATATACAAACACTTATGCACTTAAAAACCCCATAATATGCACTTAAAATATGCATTTGCATTTTTTTTTTTGCAATGTATTAATGAAATAAATAAGCTTTAAAACGAGTCAAAACAATTACTTAATTTAAATATAATTTAAACCATTGTCATATATGATTATGTATCGATTAATAAAATTGATTACAGCAAATTTATTATTATTGCTTTATTCACAATCCTCAAGCGTTTCTAGAAAATACATGTGTCCACGGACAGTCAAAAACATTATTATGGGACAATAATTAAAAGTAAATAAATTTTTATCTAAACATTTTGACTGAATTGTTTGAAATAAAAACTGCGGTGTGGAAAAAATTGAAATAAGTTAAATATGTCTCAAAAAGTTTCAAATAGAGTATAAAAATATAAAATATGCTCTAAAAACCAAAAATACTCAAAATATACGTTTATATGCAAAATAAAATTTCAAAACTAGCTTTGTAAAAGCATGAAACGTATTTATTTCGTACTCTGCTACTTTTGTAACTGAGCAAAACAAATATGCAAATACTACAAGTCCTCTGCCCTACTTATGACTTATGAGTATAGGTTTTGAGTATCATATTTTCTTCAGTTCTACTCTATCAAAACATATAATTACCTACTTCATAAAAATATCACAATTAAAATTATTATTTATTTCACCAGTCAATAAATTTACTACTTTAATATATATTATATGTATATATAGAAAGACAATAATAATATATTTCTTCAAAAATCGATGACTATGTTAGATAGAAGAGACTTTAAATTAAAGATTATAAATGTAATACTGACGGCACAAAGTAAACGAAATCGAAATTAATGCATTGTCATAAAATTTAAATGATTATTGCACATTATAAAAATATTAGTTCAAAAATTTATAATGAGAATAAGGTTTCTTATACATTTTAAAATCTCTTAAATTACTTAAATTTAAGCTATAACTAATGCAAAATTGTACGAATATATATTTTGAGCAATAACTTTGTCCGAAAACTATTTTTATGGAAAACTGTACAATGCGAAGACATTTCGGTTTGTGAATTTTGTTAATATTAAATACCATAAAATTTAAATTAATTGATTCTTTGCAAGTAAAAAAGTGTATTAGTATGTCTAGTGAGTCCGGCCTTTAACAGTGTATGTTAACAGAGGTACATCCCGAACTGTACCTAAAAAATGGTTTTCATTGTTCACAAATTTTGTGCCCAAATGAGTCTCCGTCCATTTACCATGCAACTCGGTGTATACCAACATTTGCTGGTGTCTTATAAATTGAAATGTCCGTCGACTTCCGGCATAAAATATTTTAATAACCAATGATTGTATTGACAAGTCCGTAGGAACTGTATGACAGAAGAGTCAGAAGATTTCCTAGACTTTAAAGTCTATACAACATTTATTAAACTTTTAACTTAATTATCTCGAATTGAGCTTTCTGGACTAGTTCTATTTTTCCACTCACCGATTCAAATTGTATGTTTTATTGTTTTGACATCATGGTTATAGTTTTTGGGCATAATAAATATTGATGAAAAAAAAAAAAGTAGATGTTTTTTCATGTGTTAAAAAAAAAAAGTAGGTAGATTGATTTAAAAATTTGTTTTATTGTTTTGACATAATGCTAATGGTTGTAGTTTTTGGTCATAATAAATATTGATAAAAAAAAAAAAAAACCAACCAAAAAAATAGACGTTTTTTCAAGTTTATAAAAAAAAAAAAAAAATGGGTAGATCGATTTAAAAATTTGTTGTACCTCTTCAGAAACTAAAGTCTGGACTTTGTAAGAGTCCATGCGGTATCCGACGTTTACCCAAGTGATCACTGTTATTAGTCACTCCTGTTCATAGGAAATTTTGACTTTTCGTCCCCACCATTTCATTCCAGTCAAATAAACGAGTGTACCGACGTTTCGTCCACAAAAAATATTATGATACGACGTTTAGTTCCTGTGAATTATTAGCCATCGGACTTTGTTCATTGCAATACGTTTTATCCCTAGGATTTTCTTTTAGTTCAACAATATTAGCAAGATTAATATTAACTAGGACAACTAGTTTAACAAATTAAAGCTGTTCTTATTAGTTTGCACTTTACCTCGAATTGTGGTATTTATGTCGTTATTTAGTCATTATTTCTATAATTTAAACTTATTTATATTATTAACGTACATTTATTTTTGCAATAAAATTTAGAATATTAATTCTATGACAATGACGAAGTAGTTATTAAAAATATAGAACTTTTAACAAAAAAAAAAAAAGAATTTTTACATCATTAATAATATATAACAGAGATGGGCAATTTAAAGTTACTAGAGAGCCAGAAAATTAAATTCTAGCGAGCTAAAGCATAAAGAGAGAAAAAAAGGTCATTCAAAATATGCATTTAAATTTAGAATTTATTTTATTTATAATGTGAATTAACAATGAATGTTAATACTATTTCTACTTCACTTGTTTAATGAGCATTTTGAGAATGTTTGACTCATTATAACATGGCAAAATCAACATCTATTTCGGAAGAGGAAACATGAAATAGGTGACTTAATGTTTCGTCAGTAAGACAATTTCTTAGTTTTCATTTTATATACTTCATATTTGAAAAAGTACATTCACAAATGTACGTTGTTTCAAACATAAATAACATTAGGAAAAATATATTGTAGTTGAAAATTGCTTGAGAATAGAATCATTTTTCCATATCAATGTTACTGATACCTTTCAATCGAATTTGTGTAGGCACAAAACCTTGATTTCCCAAAATAAAAAAAACTAAATATTTCTGATGAACAATGTTCTTTTTAACAAATCAATTTTTTTTTTTATTGTCACTAGTATACAAACAATTACATTTTCATACATACTATATATATATATATATATATATGTACTTGATTCGAGAACAATGAGTATGCGCAGTAATTTATCAGTGTTTGTAACGGAAAAAAATGAAATTCGTCTTTTCGCTCGTTTTTGTAGTAAACGATGTATTTATTTATTCTAATCGGCAACAATGCTAATAGACTTTTGTAGGCTTCATTTTAGAAATATAATACCACCTCTATCATACTTTAATATAATACGTACACAACCGTGATTGTCAGGGTATCTAACGTCAAGTGCGACTGTGTGATAACTACGAGTAATGAAGCAATCTCTTAAGCAGCAATTAAATTGTGTAGAACATTATCTAATGTATTTTATATAATATTTGTTTACACTTTTGTATAAAAAATAATTATTATTTTAATAATTAATCCTTGAGTTAGAGATATAAAAAAATGAAATATAAGATTTTAAATAGGTAAGAAAAAAAACGAGTGTAAAGACGAATGACCTTTTTTTTAAATACAAATACTGATAAATTATTGCACCTGCGCATTGTTCTCATATCAAATTTATGTATATATATATATATGAAAATATAATAATTGTTTATACCTCTACAAGTGACAATAAAAAAAAAAAACCGGATGACATTAAATTGAGTTCATCCTACTTTTAAGTGTTTTAATTGAGCCCAATAAATACTGTTCAGTTATCAGAATTAAGTCCCCCAAATATTTTTGATTGTTTGAGTCTTTCAGCTTATTAGCGTTTTTGAGAAGACACCACATGAAGGTTAGTTAATTAGTCCCCAAAAATGTGCGTGATTGAAAATAAGACCAAAAAAAAAACAGTCAATATTTTAATTTTAATAATTTATAAAATTAATTTAAATAATGTAAAATATGAAACAGTTGGTGATAAAAAATATGTATGTGATACAAATTTCATGTATATATCATTAACTGTTCCCTTAAAAAATATTCTTTTTCCAATGCTTCTTAAAATGTTTTTGTAGCATATCTTCATATTTCTGCATCTGACTTTATGCTCAGAAGAGTATCAACAAGAATAAAAATAATTATTTGTCCTGTGTGAAACAATACATTTAATTTTAAGTGAAAACTTGTAGGATGTACTCGTGTACTCATTTTTCAATGTTACGCTAATAGGCTAAAGGCACTAAATTCAAACAACCAAAACATTTTTGTGGGACTCAATTTCGACAATCCAAATGTGTTCGTGGGATTTAATTCAATATTTGGAACTCAATTCAAAATTACCATAAAAAAACTTTGTTTAGTTAAGTACTCTGTTTATCAAAAATATTTTGAAATTAAGGCTTTGCAAGTGCGCTAATTCGATTTGGACGATATCAGCAACATTGTTGATTGTTATGATAAAATGACTCAATTCTCAAGCAATTCCCAACTGCATTATATTTTTCCCATAAAAACATTTTAATAATAAATCACCATGTTATTTGCATTTAAAACTTTAAAACTGGATGACAGCATGGGTAAATTTAGAAATATAAACATGAAAGTTCAAGGACTTTTTTTTATCTTAAATTTTTACCCCGGTAGAGGAAAATTTTGATATTAATTTTAGTTACGGACACCTTAATATATATATATATATATAATACATATACACATAGGCGTGGCCGGTGGCGAAACAAACCATGTTTTTTAGAAGCAGTTGCTTCCCAATTTTTTTATCTGGGGGTTAGTTCTTCACCTATCAAATAGTACACTTTGAATAAATTATAAAGCTGATTGCAATTAATCATTGGTATTACAGAATTGCATCATTTGAATGTTCTTCTGTAGCTAGCAGCAACGATTTTATTTAAATGTTGAAGTCTTTAAGGGCTGTTTGCTTGTTTAAAAAGTTATTTGCTTCCAAGTTATTTTAAGTTCGCTACGCCACTGGGTGTGGCCACGGAGTGTGCAGGGTATGCATTTGCACACCTTGCGAGTCATATCTAATAATTAATTACATATACAGTTTTTTTTTAAAAACAATTTGAATTTTGCATGATTTGCATATCACAATAAGAATTATTTACAGTTAAAATGATGCATAAGGAATCATTTAGTAGAACATTTTTTCTTGAATTAAAAATTAAATGTTAAATAATATCTAAGGATTGAAAAAATGTTGTCATTTTACATAAAAATAATTATAGTATTATAAAACTATTTTAACGAATATAGAAAATGACTGATTAACGATTTTTAAGATTTTTTTCAAGGCTGTTAGGCATATTGCTTATGAGTAAACTTTTATTAATTTTCAGTTCATGTTATAAAAATATATAATTTTATTAGAAATAAATTCACGAAATACTAATCATTTTCAAAATTCTATATTTATTTCAAACGTGGTGACATTTTGTTCAGTATGTATTTCACCATTTTTTGAATCTGTGTGAAAACTAAGTTTTTATGCTATTTGTTTTGGAATTATATTCTACTACAAAAACCATTATCATACAAATCTAAATTGTAGTATGTTTTAGCGTTTTTACTTAAATATGAAGTAGTTTTTTTTTTTTGTTTTTGGAAAAACTATTAAATATTTACAAAATGTATCTCTATTAAATACTATTTAATGCCTATACATCTGATCTATTAAATTGCTGAACAAAACTTGGATTAGTTTTATGACGAAAAGATAAATACTATTGTAAACATAGACTATACATTCCACTCAAATTACAACATAGCATTTTTTTTTGTACTAAAAATGTATTTTAAATTATGCAATTAAGGTTTTTGTAAAACAATTTTTTAGGGGATTAGTATACTGGTATACAATCATTTTAATTTCACACCCTGTTAATTTGGTATGGCCACGCCTATGTATATAATTACACCATTATGGCAAAAGCTGATAAGTACAAAAAGCTTAACTTTTCCGTACAAGTTTATAGCTTGTATAAATATAATATTAATTAAAAAATAATATTTTTTCCTTATCATCTACTGCAATAATACAAATCATCTGTAAAGATGATACATTTTCCGAATCCAGTTTAAAGTGAGGGGCTTGTCCCTACCATTTCTGATGGTTATTTTGGCACTAATTAAGATGTATTATATTATATTCATAGATAAAGGTTAAAAGAAGTTTTTCTCCGTAAACAAAGAATTATTATTTACTATTCAAGTTAAACCTCCTTTTCTACTAAAAGGAACCAAAAGTTTTTAGTACATATTTTTGCATATTTTAGTGGTTTTGTATTTTTTTTCTGCTATTTATTACTACTTAATTAGCATATGACGAATTTAAAATGTCATAAAATCTCTCGTAGAGATTCGTTGTCAATAAGATAAAAATATTCATTAATGCTTGTAGAACAAGGCCAATATCAATTCTTTTTTGGGGGTTTGTTTATCGAGACTTATTATTGCAGGTACGCATACAAAAAATTTAAAGCAAATTGATTTTTTTAGTACGAAATTATGATTGAACAAAACGAGGAAAACATTTTTGATTTGAATTTTTTATAGAGTATTTTTTTTTTTTTAATTTTAGACCACATTGTTGCGTACATTTTATAGTTTTTAAGTACTTATAAGTGTCGAAGCCCTGGTCGAAATTTACTCGTTTGGTCGTTTTGATCTTTGTTAAAAAACGAATAGTTTTACTACGTTTAAATTGGTATACTACGCGTCACGAATTTTGAGTGGACCTCTATAACCTCTATTAATTTCCTCTATTATTAACCAAGGCGTACATTATACACTCGTATTATTATGTCTATAAAAGCATAATATACGAACGAGGGTCGACGAGTGCCTTTTTTTTAATTTAAATTTTTTATTATTATTTATATTGTTCGTCAATTGGCTGTGTTCTTTATTCCAAGCGTATGCAACAATGACGATTGTACATCCGAACTCTGTGACCTATCGAATTCAATGCGTTTTTATGTGTGTGTGTGTGTATATATATACAGTATATAGTAAACCGTGGAACGACACGCACATACGGGTCGTTAATATAAAATATTTATTTCATGAATATTTATTTCATGTACGTATGCAACAACAACGCCGGGACCAATAAGCATGCGCGACTAGTGGAATGATGATGAAAAAAATAACACAAGTCCTTGAACGATTGTTAAAGCGATTCGGCGCGATATTATTCACTCGCGACAGTACTAATAACCGATCAAGGCCGGATTAAATTAATACGTCCCGTGTGACGCACACATCGATGTCGTTGACAAAATATCGCGGCCGTGCGCTCGACTCGTGCGACAAAAATATCATTATTATTCCGGGGCCCAGATGAGTGGGTATCGTCTCGAGTTACGAATAAAATAGCGCGAGTCTTTCACTAGTGCTACTGTCGGTGGCGATGGCGTCGTAAACTGGATAGTGCAAATATACCACTAGCTCAATCAGATTTGAAACGTGGCGGTGCAAATTTGTATTTTTGCACCACAAGGAAACTCCTGTGTCATAGGCGCAATTAGAGGAAGGCTTGAGGGGGCTTAGCCCCCTCAAAACAACTCATAGCATTTCAGAATTTTTGAAAATTACAAAAGGTTATGTTGGGGGACTAAATCAATCAAATACACATATTAGCCCTTCTCAAAAATATTTTCCAAGTCGCGCTTATGCCCTGTATATGTGCATATTTCTGTTTTCAAATGTGAACATTTCTTTATCAAACAAATGCGAACAAAATTAAACAATTGTTGTACATGCTTGTGTTTTTTTTTTTATTAATAATTACGCGTATGGGGCGTATCCATGTCAGATTAAATTTTATCAATCGAATTATAATCATTATTAATATTTATAATAATTATTGTGGATATAAATTTATAGAAAACAAAATATTTCTCCTGTATGTCGGGTGGTAGTGAGACACGGTCGAATAATTACTGTATAGGTTTTACAATTTAAAATTTTGAATGTAATGACAGTAGAAATGAAAAATTGATTTGTTACAAATCAAAATATGGATTATTGTAAATAGATTGAGTAAAATAACAATTCCCGAGGAACCACGTCGAGGAATTTTCAATAGAATATTATAATATACGAAATAATGATATTCAATTCAACTTCCATTAATGGCGAGGTCATTAAAATGTATTTTTCACTTAACCTATACCAACCAACTACAGAAAGTTGTCAAAAATCATTTCCTCTCTCTGAAGAAATTGAAAATATATCTTAAAACGACGATAAGGCAAGAATGGTCAAGTTAAACTACTTAGTAACTAAACTGTTACTTTACAACTTGAAAAAACATGCAATGTTAATTTCGATCAAGTATTGATTTGTTTAAAATATAAAATTTAAATTGCCATTTTTTTTCATACTTAAATATAATAAGAATAAAATAAATTTTGGTCGGGCGAATTGAAATGTGTGTTAAGTGAGGACATAAAATGGAAGTTGAATAATTGGTTGATGGGTTAGAAATAAGAATATTACTAAAAATGTATGCAAATTTTTAACCAGTTTGCAGTGGCCTCTGTAGTGGTTCCTATAAATAACGAATTTTTATGCGAGACCTGAAAACAGTGAATATCTTATTTGTTTATTACACAATAATATAATTATTATTGAATTAACGCCGAACGGCTTTTACAATGATGAAAGAAGTACATATTATAAAGGTGATAACCAGGGCTAGGATTTATATGCTACAGCATGTTTTTTTTGACTTGTAATTATTGATTTTGTCAGTTATGTCCACGAATCACCTCATGACGAGATAAATGGTGGTGTTTTTTATTTTTTGCATGTTTTGGATAAAATGCATATTTTTGCATATATTGAATAAAATTAATATTATTGCATATTTCGACCATAAGAGTATGAAAAATGCATATTTTATAGTATATTTCGTAAATAATTTGTTGTCATAGCATGTAACACACGTATTTCCACTACTGAATGTGAATAATTATAAATTTTGTTTCTAAATTATTTTATTTCTCAATTCTATTATATTATGACAAACAGCCAATCATTGATGAATTTCAATAAATAAATATTTTTTTGTAACTATATTTTTGTGTTTATCTTATAAAAATTTAAATGCATATTTTTGCATATTTTGGTAAATAAAATGCATATTTTACAATTTTTTATTGCATACAAATCCTAGCCTTGGTGATAACAAAGAAATAAAAACAAGTAAAATAAGAAAAAAACATATAAGAGTTATACAGATTTTATAAAATATAAGATAATCAGATAACCAGACATAATTAAATAAAAAAAGAAGGTGATTCATTAGCAATGCGCATTAAACGGATTATTGGAGAGTCAGACTGATCGGATGTGGAAGTTGGTGACAAAGCGAGTAGAGCGAACTGGAATTTTGAAATTAATAAGAGAAATTAAGGAAGGACAATCAATACGGCCAGAAAGGATATTAGATAGAAAAGAAAGATTTGATTGGTGACGACGGTCAGATAGGCTGAGGAGGGAAAACACATTTTGGACAGAACAGTCATAGGGAGGACAATAAATCTGAAGAGCAAAAGCGGACAGAATTTTCTTTGAACTTTTTCGAGCATAATTTTGTGGGAGGATGTGACTGGGTACCAGATTACAGAGCCATATTCCACAGTGGACGAATTAAGGCACAGTAAAGAGTTTTATCGGAGCAAGAGAGAAAGAAATCAACGAGAAATACGAAAAATTAAATTTATCAAAATATATCGATAAGTATACTTATTTCCTTTACGAAATCGTTCCGTTATTACGAAATAATAAAGCCATTTTTTATACCGTGATTAGAAAATATTTTTGTAAGCATTTTGAACAAAAATGTATTGCATAATATAACATAATAGATTATGTTATGTAATAATTATTACTAACTGTACACGAATAGTAGTGTACAGTAATATTAATTTTGATAACAAGGTTAACGTACTGACAAGCATAACGGTATCAGAGAACACTCATCATGACTCTAATCCGACATGGGTGGCTGTTAAAACATTTTCTGATAACGAAATACGCTTTTTTTAATTTTTTAATCATATAGTTAATCACTATAATTAAAAGTTCTATTACTATATCTACATATTAATATTATCTCTTAATAGCAGAACGCATTAAGTATAGGTACTTACATTAAAAACTATAAACGAACGCACACAATAAGTCAATAAAACAACAGTCTTGTACGCAATAATATAGATAAATATATAATAGTATAACGATAGCGTTTAACAACGATATAATGTTAATACAAATGAGTACACGAAAAAAATAGAAAATTTCATAAAAATAAAAGTTCATTGTTGTTATTTTTCAGTACTGTGGGTGTCCAGTATTTTTTTTTTTTTTTTTTTTTTTTACTTAGACAAAAAAATGGTTCTTGTGGCGTAACATTAAATGCGCCTACGACATGTGTATGCCCATTTTCTGACACAGCTCCTCGTAGATGACGTAACTTATGCACATGGTGGGCAGCATTCTCGAGAAACTGCTCAAGTACCCTCTGTACAGTCCGCGGAAGTTGAGCTTTTGTTTTTCCGTCGTCACGACTCCCGGAATCACTGTGAACATTCCCGTATCATTAAGTCACACTAACGTTCCAAATAGCTTATTTGTATTGAATAAAATTGATTTTCCGTATTAAACTTTAATATATTTGAGTAAATTTACCTATTGTATAACCTAAAAGACACGAGTTCTTACTCATACATTGTTTTATCGAGTGAGTTATGACTGAGTAAACTACAAAGTGTAATTAAAAATACTCATAACTCGACACAAATAATGTTAATTAATGTCGTATCTAAGAAAAAACAACTTTTTTATTACCATCCTTATATATATATTTATAAACCTAAATTTTAAAACAAAATATTCTAAAATATTATTTTCCATAATTATCATTTTGCACTTTTAAATTGCTTATTAATATACAATTATTATTTATTTAGTCATCATTAAATGTGTTAACACAGTATCACATATTGTATATATATTTATTAAAACCATTCATATATTTTTCATTTATACTTTTTATAACAACCTTTAAGCACTATTTGAAGTTTGATTTCTTATTTTAATTTATGTTCGAGATTTAATTTTCTAATTTAAGTTCGAAGTTTTTACTCTATAATTGATATAAAAACCTATTATAACTTGAAAGTTTGAAAAATTTTAATGGACAATTAAATAATAAACTTGTTCTCTTAGATGAATTTAATCACGACTTTAATCTTTCGCCAAAAACAGTGGCGTACCTGAGAATATTTTTCGAAGGAGGCAAAAACTTATGAGGCGTCTAAAAAGTATCTGCGTATTCAGTTAAAAAATAAAACAAGCTTTTCTAATAGTAAAGTCAATAAATTTGATAAATGGTTGAAATTATAAGAATACTGAATTTTAACTAGACAAATGTATACTTTGCACGGTCCAAATGACTTCACTGGAAGCACGAACTAAGGTGGCACAATGTAAAGAGTGGCCAATTTTGTACCGAAAAATAATATTTAGATAGTAATATACTTGTTACCATACTTTTTTTTCGAATACTTTCTGTCAATATTAGATGTGGAAAGAGATCAAAACCCATTATCGAGAGTTTTTCGGACTTAACTTCGTGATATAGACTGTGGCGGTATATTTGATGAATTTTCTTCGAGAAAATTCTGTTGCAAAATGTTGTGAGCGAATTATGTTGTATGACTGATTATGATGTTATATTGTATAAATGCATTTTTATAAATCAAAAATCAATAGTTTCATATGTATTTGAAAAATAAATTTTATATATACAGTAGAAACCGTTTATAATGACACCGGTTGTAATGACAAACCGTGTTTAATGACCTTAAGTTTAGAGTCCCGGCAAAAATTATATATTATAGGTACGAATTTGTATCGGTTATTATGACATCTATAAAACGACTATACGGATGTTATGACGTTTATTTTTGATTATTTTAGAAAAAATACTTTATCTATAATGACATTTATCATAATATGTACTGCATTTATCGAAGCTAATGTAACTACAATAGTGTTACAAACTAAAATAACAGATTATTTTAATATGTAAATTTTA
>JAIPRM010007594.1:0-17005 GCA_025469315.1 Stegophylla sp. TES_Ste_2020 | reverse complement strand
TTTTTTTTTTTTTTAATTCATAACAATGTCTATAGTTGTTTGCGTATATTGTATTCTACGAACTGTAATAATAAAATAGGTAATCATAATATCATAATAATATGATGACTTAATTATAAAAATTGAATATCTTTATGTATTTTTTTTTTCCAAAAGTAATTTCGATTTGTATTTTGACACTTCCTATAAACTGAACTTGCGCTGGAAGAGCTGCTCTTATCAAATAAATGTGTATATTTACAAGATTAATGTAAAAACTTTCTCCTCGGGTGGGATGATGTCGGTGGGTGTATTGAATTTTAAAGAAACGATAACTAATTTCTTCAATAAAATGATTCGGAGCGAAGTTTTAGTTTATTCAGAAAAAATTCACTTAAAAATTATGGTTTGTTAAGAAAAAAAAAAAAAAATTTTAGTCTGCTAGTTTTTTTATTCCATAATTAACTGAGAAAAGAAAATTTTTGATGAGAAAAAAGATTATTAGAAAAAATAAATTAAGGGAAAAAATTTTACTTATGAAAAATTTTCTTGCATCAAACTACTACTCATATTATTGTCTACGTATATTTAAATTTCTATAAAGTTGGATTAAAAAAAAAGTTTTCAAGACGTTTTTGATTAAATTTCGGGTAGTTTTTCAAATTTTAAAAAACATTAAATATTTTCTATCAAGAAAATAAGTTAAAAATAGAGGTAATGGACAGAAAAATTTCTTAACAAAAAGAAAAAAAAAAGTAAAATTATTATTTTCGTCATAAAAATATAGTTTCATTTGTGATTTTAATTTTACATGAAAAAAAATTTAATTCATGTTTTATTTAGTGTTAAATTGCAATGAGTATATTTTCTTGGGATACTCTGTAAACCTTTATAAATTATTCAGTATACACAGTCGTATTTTGATATTCCGATAATTGATCCGGACATACTTTGCACTAAGTATTCTTTATTTTTCTGATGGGATTTAGTGGGCGTGTTAAATTTTAAAGAAATGAGAAAAAAAATAAAATTTTAGAGAAACGATAAAAAAACAATTTCTTCAATAAAACGATTCTGAGCGGAACTTCAGTTTATTTAAGACAATTTTATTTAATCAATGAGTTTTGTTGATTATTACAACAAAAAAATATATTTATTTCTCAACCATTTTTTATATCAAGATTAAATTTGAGACAGGAAAATTTTTGATGAGAAAAAGAAGTACTCGAAAAAAAAAAACTAAGAAAAGAATATTGATATTTAAAATTTTCTTTCGCCTAAAGATTTTTCCTATTATTGACTACCTATCTATATTTAAATTATGGATTAAAAAAAAAAAAGTTTTAATGGCATTTTGGTCAACTATCAGATTGTTTTTTCCAAAAATTTTCGAAAAACTATTGAGAATTTAAAAAATTGACCACTTTAAAGTACCATCTAGAGCGAAATTTCATTTCTTAAAGTTTCCAATCGAAACTTTTAGTCAAGTATTTTTATACAAAAACGTGTACACAGAAAAAAAAACAAAAATAAAAAGAAATCCATCATTGTAAAAACACTTGCTTCTTGGCTCTAGTCTAAAAATTTTCAAATGTCGTTAGTAGTTCTGAACTGTATCTTAGATAAGTTACTTCCGCCGATTTATTAATATTAAACATTCGTATTTTACATTGCTTTTATCCCTTGTATGTTTTTGTGTACTTTTTACCGCGTTCTTTGTGTTGCTTTTTCGATACAAAAATGTGTTCATATGTTCATACTCGTCCGAGTGACCGTACTGTCAGAACCGCTGGATTCCGAAGTTTTCTGGGTAAATATCAAAGGAAACGGCGAAATCGATGTCGGGGACTCAGCCAATAAAGGTAGAAAATATTATTATTATTATTATTATTATTTCAAAAACGTTATTCATTCGGTTAAACATTGGATGTATTACCACATCGTATAATGCGCGCGATCCTTTACATTATGTTTTATTGGTATTTTATAGTCCATGTACCTTATACATAATATTATCATATTATTATTATTATATTATACGCAAAGATATTGAGTCGATATACTTCTGGTTCGGATAACTGCTATTCGTTCAAAGAGAAAAATTGAACGTCGAATTAAATTCTCTGCGATAGAGATATAAGACACAGCCGTTTTCGTACGACGAAATCGGGCAAGCGAATTTAATTAGATTAGGTCTTGCGTCTCCTCTGGTCCGTTAGCCCGTGAAAACATAAAATACCGAATAATATTATCAATTACATAATGGTAAATAATAATAATAATAATAATAATAATAATTTATGAAGTTTCGCAAACTTTATATTGATGAAATAACTCGAGTCCACCATAAATATCCTCGTCTGTCCACTGGGTATTGTGGGTTATTTGGCGTGAATAAAAATTTTTAGGTGGTCACATTCATATGACCAAATGAACTATGATATTATAACAAGTTAAACAATGAGTGGTCATAAATAATGAATTATATTGGATTTGTGTTTTTGAATTTACAAAATGCATCACTGACAATTTTTTTTATTTTTAGAAGTACCTACCTTCATTATATTTCCTTCCATGGCCATTTGTGGTAAAACTAGAGATGTGGAATTTATTGGTATAAAAAGGTTTGGTAAATTTACTGATTAGACATGCGTAAATTTACTTAAATTCGGCAATTTGGAAAAATTTTTTAAAAAACAAATAGTATTAAAAAAAAAAAAAATTATTTATTTTTATCCCTAAATTTAATAACAGAACTTAACCATCATAATATAGTATATTATAATCTCAATTTTACTTGTTGTTTTTAGAAAAGAAAACAATTTAAAAATTTAAAATAAAACCCCTTTAAATAGTACAAAATTAAAAACAAACAACAAAAGAATTAATCACTGTTAATATATTGTATGTATAATAGAATAATTGATGTTCATGTCATCGTATGAATTTGATCTCCTTTCAGAAAAGTAAGTTATATGTATAAATATTGAAATTAAAATTATTAGCAAGTCCATTTTTAAGCGTCTATATTTTAAATCGTGGTAATAAGATCCAACAATTTTAATATCGATCATGTTCCAATTACCAAATATGTTTAATACAGCGTTTATTGGACGCGAATGATTTTATTATCTTTGCTATAAAAATAAAAAAAAAAGCCGGACATACTTCGCACGATGTGTGTACTTCGCACGACGGGTGGTATTCTCTTGACGGGCGTATTAAATTTTAAAGAAACGATAAATCATTTCTTCAGTAAAACGATTCTGAATGAAGGAAGTTAATAATATAAGAAAAAAAAAATGCAAAAACTCGGAGTGCCGGGCTAGAATTGAGCCTGGTGCTGTCGCGCACTAGGCCGCGGGCCGGTTCCATTACCACTAGGCCGCAACACCTAACTTGACTATGTAGGTGAATTAGTAGGTATGTAGTATAATAACCTAAAATATTGAATTTTCAAAATAAAATAAAATAGTTAGAAAACTATTGTTGCACGTGGATATTATTTCACACCATCATCGTATTCATCATCGAAAAATACACATGATGGCAATAAGGAAAATATCAACCTTCTTGGAATGATTACAAAAGTACAAAAGGAAAAAATTATCGGCATAGTTTAGTTTTTAATTTTACAAGTTTATTTGTTAGCCTTTGACTTTGTTTTGTCAAATTGATTTATGGAACCAATATTTTGTAAATGAATTGCAAATTGGTTTTGAGAATTTGCAAATCATTATTGTTTTTTATTTATTTTTTTTTCAGCAAATTTTATAAGTTTATTCTTATAAAACTTGAACAACTCATTTAAGAATTTTAAAAATCAATTTGCAATTACTTACAATACATTTGCAAAATATCAAGTTGTATTTTGAAATGATCGGACAAAGTCTGGGAGCTGCGTGGAGTAGGTCTCCCGTAATGGTTTTTAGCTTATAATATTTGTACTATTAATTAGCAAATTGTAATAATTAATCTGCAAAATATTGATATATATTTCGTATCGATCGGATGAAGTCGGTGGGTTAACTACATGTCCATATTCTTTACTTATGAAAGACGCAATTTAAAACATCACTTTTTACATCATTACTCAAAAGAATATAATATTAATTTCACGATGAGAAAGAGTTTATTACAATCATAACAGTTATTTTCATTTCAATAAAGTGTAAATTCAGTATTATTTGTGAACGTTAGCGTTTTTGCGATTTCATTCTATATTTTTAAATTTTGTGTGGACCTAAGAAGCTATTGCATTTACAATAATGTTTAGGTTTTCTTTTTATGTGAAAATATATTTTTGAACAGAAATACTCGTCTAAAAGTTTCAAACAATAACTTTTTAGATCAGAAATAACAAACAGGTGTTAGTTACACTAACCTAAACTTTAGAGAGATTATTTTTTAAAAATTCTCAATATTTTCCCTTGTGCATAAGGGAAAACCACCGAGAAATCGTCAAAAAAAGATAAAATATGCCGTAAACTTAATTTTAATAAAATTGAATTCTGTTTTTTTAGATTCTGAACGAAGTAAAGAAGCTAGTGTTTTTACAATGATGTTTTTTTTTTTATTTTTTTTCTGTGTACAACTTTTTGTATGGAAATACTTATCCAAAAGTTTTGACCAGTAACTTTTTGAAACCGGATTTGCCTCTAGATTGTACTTTAAAGAGGTCATTTTTTGAATTTCTCAATTTTTCAATTTTTTTTTTTGGAAAAAACTACCCAAACTTTGACAAAAACGACTAGGAAACCATAATTTTTAGTTCCGAATTATATGAAAATTTAAACATAGATAGAAAATAATATATGAAAGATTTTGGCGCAAGAAAATTTTGAAAATGTGAAAAAAAGTTTTGGACATTTTTCTAACATTTATTTTTTTTCATTTATTTTTTATATTATTAACTTCCTTTGTTCACAATCGTTTTATTGAAAAAATGATTCATCGTTTCTTTAAAATTCAATACACCCATCAAGAGAATCCTACCCGTCGTGCAAAGAACACCCATCGTGTGAAGTATGTCCGGCTTTTTAACAATACTTCTGAAACAATCGAACTATGAACTTGAAACTTTTACCGGTTACCAGAAATAGTCACGCATAAAAAATTCAATTCCCCCCAAAATAAAATCACGATGGGCTTATCCAGGGGACTGTTGTGTTGGCGAGTTATACACATAGATTTATTAATAAATAATAAAATAATAAAATTATAATACATTAATATATTTCAATTGCAATGACGTTTTTCACGTCATTTCACTCGGGATTATCATTATTATCATTATAATTGTTATTATTTTGACGTTATTACCTACGCCGCCGAATGATAAATGTATTGTTCTCCGAGAACGATCGATCACATCATCATAATAATAATTCGTCCGCAGACGATTGTTATTCACTGCGATCGTTTTTGTTCGCCTCAAGTTTGGACTCTATACTCGGGTCCGCAATAATTTATTCACACGACGCGAGTCATTAACCACACACACCTACAACAATGATATTGTTATTATTGTTTACTTCCAGTCGCCGCCGCACGAACAATCTATGAACAAAATATGAATTGTCCAAATGTCATTTATACACCGCGGGTAGCTCGGCCATAGCAGTTGATGTACACTTATTTATTATACACTTACTTATATGCTACATGAATTCGTTTTCGAGAAAAAAAACGTTTTCTAGTCGTTTCTAGTTATTATTGTTGAACGTATATTACTGCTAATCGCAGAACGCCGCGTATTCTGCGTCTGCGATAAAGTTAATTAGAGTCACGAAATTAATCGCACGGTTCCAAATATGGCATGCGAAACTGTTGCTGCGATAGAAGTCGTGCAGGGTTTAATGTGATAATAGTTGCGAACAAGCCGGCTTCACTCGTGTGTTTAACGTCATTTGTTTTCACATTCTTATTTTTCGAGATTTGCTGTAATTATTAGAGTGAGCAAATCTCTCTTCTTCCTTATTCTCTGTTTCTTTTTTCACGCCCTTCCCAAATTTTCTCTGAAAAATGTTGAAAGGATACGGTGAAAGATGGAAAGAGAGAGAGAGAGAGAGTGAGAGAGGAGAGAGAAAGAAGAGAAAGAGAGAGAGAGAGAGAGAGAGAGAGATTGGCATTTATATAATTCAAGGCACATTACATGTAAAGGTTGTACTGAGTTCAACAAATGATTACATACCTATCAATTGCATTGTTTTAAAATATGTTATCTCGAGAAATACTCAACTGCTCTAAAAAGTAGCGTAGATCACTTATTGTGTTCTACCAAACAGTGAAAGCCATTTCAATTACAAACTCTTCAATACGATATAGACGAAGCTCGCCTTTAGACCATTATGTTACCTTAGTTACGGAAATCTACATTGCAATTTGCAGGCCAATCTGCCATCACTATACACGTTCACGGAAAACTTAATATTTCTAGTACCTGATTATTTAACTAGTTTTTTTTTTTTGACTTTTTCTTTTTATATGGCACATATGCACACGAAGTACTCTCTCAAAAAAAAAAAGCTATGCAATTTGGTCAGGTAAAATTCAGATATAATTGTCTTGGAAAGAAATCGCCTAAGGTTATTAATATAACAGATATTACCAAAGACCTGAGCACATGCGGTATTTAACTGGAGAGTTTTAAAAATTCGATTATACCTAGACAACGGGGCACACAGGACTTCTATAAGGGGTGTAGATACACTTTTATGACTTTTAGTCACCACGTAACAAAATATAATGTATCCAAATATTATTTATATTTTTCAATAGTTGGTTAATGAAATATTTAAATACAGTGAGCGTAACAGAGAGGGATAGAGCTTGCGATAGTGCTCGAGTCCATCAGGTTTGGAGACCTTTCACGTTTAAATAAGCCGAACATTTTTCGATCTATGGATATTCTTTGATGGATGAGTTAAATTTTAAATTTTAAATAAATTATTTTTCAACAAAATAATTTTGAGAGGAGCTTTAGTTTTATATAAGACAGTTTTAATTAAAAATGATGAAGTTCATTATTATTAAAAGAAAAAATTATTTTGTTCTCAGTCAGTTTTATATCCTACTGTTTATTTTACAGTAGAAAAAAAATATTTGAAATATATTAAAAAAAAAAAACCATTACATATCAAAATTATTCTTATTTTTCATGCTATTGTCTATCTAGAAGTTCAAAGTAAAAATGAAAAACTGTTAAAGCTCACACTCTACTCTCTAATATTTTACACATAGTCTTTATGTACGAAAGCATATTATTTTTAAATTTGTTTTAAAATAACAAGTCGTATAAAACTGACACAGCAGCTACTTTACTGGGATCTGGATATATTACTGTATAAAAATTATTATTTAAAACCGTTGAACGTATAATATTATGTTATGTACGACTTTAGAGTTCAGAGTACTGTACGACGCAGCTGTCGTGGAAAGAGTAATATTAATAATATTATTATTACGTTATATACGACCCGAGGATTATTGTTCCGCAAAGGAAATATTGAAGCGCAGTGTTTTCTCTGGTTTATGTCTTCTTAGACTTTTGTGTTACATGGTAAACGCCTGTACTGAACAAATTGTTATTATCGCAGTATAAACATTTTGCAAGTTATTTACCACGTTATTTATTATGCATTATTTTCGGCTTACAATAACAATATTTTATTTTTCCACGCGATAATCGCCTTCGAGGTTTTGTGAAAGATCGGCTTTTATATGATATTACTGAAAGCAAACGATGCAATTTAAAAACAATTTAGTCGATCATAATACATTTTTGATCACGAAACCGTGTGCGATGGTGTACGGGTTCGGTAATAGTTTTCACGAAATGTTTTTGTCTTTGGAAAAAATTACGTAAAATACTATAAAAATCAGATTAATATTTAATACTGCCGTTTTACAAAACGCATTCGAGGAACGAGACGGCACGATGAGTTCCTCAAGAAATCATATTTTGTCTCGAGCATTTCCGCAAAAGTGTTTAAGTAGTGCTAAATACCAAAATTGCTCTTTAAACAATTATTATTATTCCGAATGAAATCTGCTTCGATCCAGCGATCAGCGAGTGAGATATTAGCACTCCGGAAGTTTTTACGGCGCTCTTACGACTTAGCTATTTAGTATTCCATTAATCTTATCTCTCGGGTGATAGTTTGAGTCTTGGTATCTTGACGAAACGAACTAAATCTTAAGTGTTAATCAATAATTGAGAATGTCGTTAAGGGGACATGTCAGCATTGCCAGTCGTGTGCGCAATTAGGGGGGAGCTTAGCCCCTCCAATATTTTTTAAATTTAATTTTAGTTTTAAATATCAGTTATTAGGGTAGTTATTAAGTGTGTAATTTAGGTAAAACAAACGAATTTCGCCGAAATTCTTAGTTCAAACGGTTATAAAGAAAAAACTTGACTTACGATTTTCGAGATTTTTTCAGGTAAACTATGTCAGTGAGATCATACTAAATTTTCAAGTCTTAATATCAAAAATCAAAAGTTTTATTACATAATAATTAACAAAAAACGAGAATTTTTCAAAAGAAAAAGAAAAAATACGCTAAAATAGCTTAACGTAATATATAAAGCTTATATATAAAATGGTATCTCCAAAACGGCCACGCCAAGATGTCCGGTTCCCATTTGAGGTGCGAAGAATACCCATGGTGCGCAGTATTTCAGCATTTTTAATCGTTTCGTGGTGTACAGGCGGTACTGATATATCGAACAGTCAGTTCTCGTATCGAGAAAATCGTCGTTATACGATCTATAATAACAGGGGTGGTCAAATTGTGGCTCGTGAGCCACATGCGGCTCTCGTCATGGTTAAATGTGGCTCGCATTTCGTTTCTTAAAACAACGATTATCTTGCTTTATAATATTAATTTTTTTTTTATCGATTATAATTTTTTTGATTTTAGATAATTACATAGCATACATTACGCCTTAAGTGCGTGAAAATAGAATTTTAAAAACAAAATAAGATTTCTTCATTGTATGAATTAACATTTATTATTTTTGAAT
Organism: Stegophylla sp. TES_Ste_2020; assembly: GCA_025469315.1. NCBI lineage: Eukaryota > Metazoa > Arthropoda > Insecta > Hemiptera > Aphididae > Stegophylla > Stegophylla sp. TES_Ste_2020. The sequence goes on along the minus strand of JAIPRM010007594.1, from coordinate 8,001 downwards.
TGATGTATTTTTTCATTTACTTTATTTTCGTGAGCTCAAGATCTGGGTTTTTATTGACGTGAGATTGGCTCGAAGTTATTTTTTAAGATGATGTTTAGTTAAATTTGAATGATATTTAGATTTGATTATTTTCACTGTCCAATAAAGTGATTCACAAGAATAATATGTCATTCCGAAAATTGATTTTAAATTCTGTGCGCAGTTACTAATTTTCGGGTTCTTTAAAATAGAGACATGGCTAACAAAAATTGACAATAGAGCAGTAAATCGACAATAGACACATCCGGTTTCAATGACATTAACTAAAAATGGATTCAAAAGACATTTTTGGCTCTCTATATAATTTTATTTACCCATGCGGCTCGTGAACATATTCATATTGGCCACCCCTGATCTATAAGAATATATTAATACAACGTCGACATTTTGTGTAATATAAGTTTTCCGTCAAACAAATACGCCACCGCCGACTCAGAAAAACGGGTAAGCTTATTATGTGTATATGTATATATTTATATAATATTATATTTTACTAATAAAATGTATATTTACATTTATAGCGCAAAGAATTTATCTCGAGTACCTGTATAGTAGTTCGAAAACGTAATATTAAAGTGAAACGATTAAACGGAAACTCGGAGTCTGCGGGTAACCTAAACGAAATAAAAATGGCAAGAAAAAAGAAATAAAGAAAGACAAAAAAAAAATGAAAACTCTGTTGTGTACATTTATTACCAACGTTATACTGTTTAGTGTTTTTCTTTACCGCGCGCGCAATGTAACGCCGCACTAATTGAATGTAGGCACTTTAATTTTCCACCCCGTCCGAACAGTAAATATTTTATGAATATTATATAATGCGCGCGCGGTAGCGAGCAACTGAAATTAAATTCCTCCGACTTCAAAAACGTTGGATTTTACATTTTTTTCATTCTTTGCGCGCGTTTTACCGACGTAGCATTCATTGGCCGGCGAAAAAATACATTAAGTGCGGGTTATGCAAGACGAAGTGCGCGGCACACAAATTTATTTCTCGTAAGTCGTAACAAAACCGACACGTCGTTTTATGTACATAATAAACCTGTGGTTAGCTAAAAAATAAATATACGACCGATATCTTTACAAATATAACATTTTCCTTTTCTGGCCCTTTCAATATACAATAATGTTGTTTTTTTTTTCAAAGTTTACCGGAAACGGTAGACTAACCAACAGGAGGGGAGGGGGAGTTAAGTCTATTGCTACAACCTCTAGAAATTCATGTAGAGATGCTTAATATAATATATTATACATATATGTCGTAGGCAAGTGGACAAATCAGGCAAACGGCCGTTCACTTAGGCAAATAACCGAGTGTCAGAAAATGGACAAGTTTCAATCAATATTGTTCAGTGTTGTCTATTTTCCAAGCAAATGGCTGTTTGCCTATACCTTGTTAGGCAAATGGAATTATTTAGAATATTAGATTAGGGTGACCATATTTAAGAAAATAAAATACAGGACAAAAATATTTTTCATAATATTTTTGAATAAATAAGTATTTATTAGGTACATATATATTTTATGTTTTTGAATCGTGAAAAAGTATAATTTTTAAACTACCTATTATATATTAAATTTTAACACATAAAAATATTATTTTGAAAAACATAAAATAACATAATTAAACTAAATCGATACTTTTTAAAGTTTCTTCAAATCCTTTATTCATGTATATTGTATACATTACTCTCTAAAAAAAACTTGTAACGATTATAATTTATTTAATGGTATCCACAAGATTTCTAGATTCTTACATTATTTTATTCAATAATTTCATTTTAAAAATTTCAAAAATTTTAAATCAACGGTTAGTCAAAAAACGGGATTAGTATGGGACAGACTTGAAATTACGGGACAAAAAACGTACTGAGAGAAGTTTATCAGGACAACAGGACACAGAGACGAAATAAAGGACAATCCTGTATAAAACAGGACGTATGGTCACCCTATATTAGGTTATCATGTTTATTAGGTATTATTATCATATCATTTTTATGGTTACATTCAAAAGTTTACAAATGTAACTGTTTATGACATTAAGAGAAGCCGATAATACAAATGGACAGAAATTCAAATCATTATGTCAGTTCAAGGTAGGCTGAAACAAAATTCAAAATATTTAAGATGACAAAATCAAATTAAAAGTATTCTTAATGATAAAAATCGAACAGCTCTCGAAATTGTAAGAGGTATTGTATACAATATGTATGTAACGTAATTTAATATTATGTAATATGTTTGAGTAAAATGTAAAATTCAAATTTTTTAAATTAATTAATTTTAAATGACATACTCATTCTTTATTCGATGTGTATACGTTTTTAATAATATGTATAATATTTGTAGACGTATAATGTACAATTGAATTTTTTTTATAAATATCTACCTTATTATCGATAATAATAATTATATTTTCAACTTTTAATTTATAATAAATAATAATATGAATTAGATTCTGAACGAAGTAAAGAAGCTAGTGTTTTTACAATGATGTTTATTTTTATTTTTATTTTTTTCTGTATACACTTTTTCGTATAGATCTACTTGTCCAAAAGTTTCGATCAGTAACTTTTTGAAACCAAATTTGCCTCTGGTACCTTAAAGAGGTCTTTTTTTCTCTTGCAGACATATTTAAGTTACCAACGTATTACATCTATAATTATACTGCTAACAACAAATTATTTTTAGCAATTCACAATATTATAAAATTTAATCACGTATATATATATATACGATATATATATATGATTTATGAACATTTAACTAAATATTTTTGATTAAAGCTTAAAAATGTGTACATTCATAATAATTACGTAATAACTAAATGTGTCAAAGATACTATTAACGTTAATACTGAAATATGAATAATTAAAAAACTATTCGATTGAATTTTCATTTAAATATATCAAAATTCACAGAAAAATTACCATAATAAAATTTCACAGTATTAAAAGATGGTTGCTATTTGATAAAAAAAAGTTCAATCACCATAGAACAACCTTTAGGTAACATGAAGTAGAAAAGTCATAGAAAACCTATTTTTATAAAAATGTTATTAGAAAACCATACTGATAGTATCTGTTACAAACAATAAATGATAAGTTACTGTCGGCTGACGTTATGACATGTGTATCATAGAGTTGTTGTCATACCTAAGTATTTAGCTACTCATATTAAGCTATGATTCTGTGAGACATTCATGAACTAATTAACGAAATATGTCAGAAAGTAATCACAAATACTCAACATTCGTCCGAGTTCGTTCGCGCTGATGGTGACAGTTGTTTTCTTTATTTTATATAATAAAGAATATTCGAATTGTGATTTATTTTGTTTTTGTGAATTATTGTTATATGTTATATTATTTTTTAATTTCTCAATTCTTCAAGTTTTATTTTGGGGAAACTACTTAAAAATTGACAAAAAAGACTCAGAAACTATCATTTTTTGATCCAAACTTTATGAAAATTTAAGTATAGACAGACAATAGTATGAGAAATAATTTGACGCAAGAAATTTTTTAAAAAAAAAATTTGGGAACCACGGCTCTAAACACTCGTTATAAGAACAATACCACATAAATATCAATTATTACCTCAATAAAATCTCGATGGTAAATTATAAAAAAATAAGGTCATGAAAAAAGTATAAATAATAAAATATTAAAATACTATAATGCGGAAAATTCATTGAATGAAGTTTTGATAGGATTAAATTAATGCAAATATATATAAAAAAATTAGCCACCCGGAGCAACAACCTCTTGTAGATTCCCACTAAATACGACCCTGATCAATAATGGTAGTTATCTTTTTGTTTTTTATTTCTTCTAATTTTATTTTAGATTTAGAATGGAGTGAAGAAGCTCTATAGTGTTTTACAATGATGTTTACATTACTTTTTTCTGGGCACACTTTTTCGTATAGAAATACTTTTCCAAAATATTGGAAAAACTACCCAAAATTTATCAAAAAGCCTTTAAAACTTTTTTTTTTTTATCCAAATTTATGTAAATTTAAATATAGATAGACAATTGTATGAAAAATATCTTGGTGAAAGAAAATTTTTTAAATGTAATATTTTTTAAATTCTGAACGGAGTGAAGAAGTTTATGTTTTTACAATGATATTTATTTTTCTTTTCTTTCTGGAAACATTTTTTAGTAGAAATACTTGTCTAAAAGTTTTGATCAGTATCTCTATAAAACCAGAATCATACCCAGATGGTACTTTAAATAATTAATTTTTCCAATTTCTCAATACTTTTTCCAAAAACGGGGAAAATCTGTCAAAAAATTGACAAAAAACAACAAAATATGCAATTACCGGAATTTCGATAAAATTGGAAATTAGTTTTGACATAACTTCTAAAAATATGCAGCTATGAACTTGAAACTTTCACGAACTACTAAAAATGCTTACGAAAATATTTTTTATAAATTTCAAAAAGATTTGATCAATTTTGAGTTGAGTATGGCATTTTGAAAATTTCGGAAAAGTCTCATCTTTTGTTAGTTTTTATGTAATAAAATTTTTGATTTTTGATATTAAGACGTGAAAATTTAATATGATCTCACTGACATATATATGTAATTGACATGAGAAATCTCGAAAATTGTAAGTTAACTTTTTTTTTTTTTATACTCATTTGAAGTAAGAATTTTGATGAAATTCGTTAGTTTTACCTTAAATTACGCACTTTAACGTACATAAAAGAAAATTGGCCCTACCGATTATTTTGAAACTTGGTGTTTAGATAGAAAATTTAATTGCAAATATTTTGGTGTAATAAATTTTCGAGCGAACAAAGAATTAAACATTTTACAAGGGTTTTATTGAAAAAAAAAATCGGAGAAAATAGAGACAGATATTTTGAAATATCTATAGTTTATAAACACTTGGTTGCTGAAGGTTTATAGTGTTTTATTGCATCTTATATATTTTTCGACGTTGAATACAATGGTGTGAATTAAAATCCATGTGCAACAATAGTTTTATAATTATTTTATTTTATTTTGAAAATTCAATATTTTTGGTTATTATATCTACTATTTCAATCCAATATTCAACGGTGTTAGTGTGGTGTCACGATAAACATTGGTAAAAATTATGTTACAGTGCATAAATGTTGATTTACGACTATTAGAACTGCTTTATTTTATTACGATGCTTATATTTTATTTTAATTTGAAATTATTTATAGAGTATTCAGTAGGTTATGTATAATGAAAATTATTTTTTGTTTTTCGTAAATGTTTTTATGTTACAAAATAATGTATAATCCAATATTTAAGTTTAATTCTTCAAAACTGTGATATATATATTGTTGTGTATTAGTTGAAGCTTCGTTCTGAATGGTTTTATTGAAGAAATGATTTATTGATTTTTTAAAATTCAAAACATCCGTCAAGAGTGTCCCACCCGCGCGATATGCGAAGAACTCCCCGGCGAGCAAAGTACACACTTTTTTGTATTTTTTTTCATAAAACTTAAAATTTTTACTATGAATTAACTTAAGTTCTCCTCAGAATCGTTTTATTGAATAAATAATTTATCGTTTCTTTAAAATTTAACTCATCTACCAAGAGTATCCCAACCGAGGAGCAAAGAATACCCATGGTGCGAAATATGCCGGTAAATTTTGAGAATTTTTTTCGAATAAAATCATTATTCAAATGTAGCCGTGCAGAATCCGTGTCTACTGATCGTTGTATTACATATTTTAAAATCTACGGCACATGGTGCCTAGTAACCCTTTTATTCATCTTCAATTCTTCCCCTCTCACTTATCAAGATGTTTTGCATACGCTATTTATGACGAATTACTTATTATTTTGATTATATTTAAGGTGACGTAGTGTAGAATTCTTATTGACAAGGGCGCCACTAATCAAAAAATATCGAGAGAGATGCGAATGTCTTAGGGTTTAAATATCGTGAAAACCCGACTTACGATCACAGATAAATGATAATAGGCTCACCATTAAATCATTAATAATAATGAGTCAATTCATACCAATAATTAAGCTGATGAAATATAATAAATGATACAATTTTAATTTACTATAATATCATAGATTATATGAAACCAAAATATGGTGCCCTTCTTAATTTGCTGATAACACGACCTAACCTCAATTTAGTAAGACCACATATTATTATGACGAACTTTATTGTATAAAAATATACGATTCGAGGACTACAATTTATTTTCCAACAATAAGCGTTAAACCATAATTTAGTATTTACGGTGAAAATATAAATAAAATAATTAGTTTAATGAACCTTATTAAATGGACCTTAAAAATGCAAAATTCTTCAAATATGCCGTCATTTTTAAAATATGCATTTATGTGTAAAATAAACTTTTGCCTACGCATTCTCTGACACACAAATCGTCCACATTTCTTATTCACGTTGAGCTGCATACAATAATTACAAATGTGAAAAAGCATACAAATTCGGACTCTACTTATGAGGTTTTTGAAAATTAATTAAGGTGTTCGCTTAGAGTAGCGGTCGGCAACTGGCGGAACGCGGAAGACAGAAATCTGGACCGACAACATATCTTAAATGAATATTATATTTACTATAATTAAAAAAAGAAAATGTCTATTTTTCTCAAACTATAAGATACTGGTAATCAACCTAGATAGAATGTTTGATTTTACGAACATTTGTGAAATTAGAATAAAAAAAATTTTTTTTTGGAGGAAGAGGTTAGGTTAGGTTAGCTAAAATATTTATTTTTTGATTTACTCTCTCTTATTGGTGTCAACCATGTGCAATTTGTAAAAAAATTGGAATAATTTGAGTGATTTTGAGGGGACAATCCTCCAAAATTAGGCCTCTTTCATCCTATTTCCACCTATTTATCAAACAAAATTAATAATAGATTTTCACCTTAAACGCGCATTACGTATTAATTACTTTTCACGACCTTCCAATTTCCAAAAGCTGGGTAAAGAAAAGAAATGTAATTTATGACATCAATAGCTCAGTAATTGTATAATATAATTATTATTGTATATTTTTAATTGTAATAACAGGAAAATGTGTTAGCCATTATTTTGCTATTATAAAAATATAATGATGGTAATTTTTTCTGGACTTCATTTATTTATTACTTTATTCTTCCGGACTCCAACAGAAATTATTTGCCGACCCCTGGCTTAGAGGTTTCTCTATTAAGAGATAGTGAACACGTCGTCCTCTATAGAGAAGTCTTCGCTATTGGGAAGTCTATATGTTAACTGAGGTTTTCCTGTAAATAAAAAAAGCTGTGCGAAATGCAGTGGCGTTGCGTGTAATTTAGCCACCCGGGGTGGAGATCATATTTGCCGCCTCCCCCCATTTTTAAGGAAAAAATTTATCTTTTTTTTGCTCTCTGCTCAATTTTTTCATAGACCTTTTTTTTTTTTTTTTTGTTCACTGATTTCCAAATTAACACTAAGATGAAATAACTTTTTTTTGACATTCCTCTCAAAAATGCCACCCCGGAGCAGATCGCCTCTCTCGCCCCCCCCCCACACACACACACGCTACGCCACTGACGAACTGGTATAGCGCAGAAAAGAAAAAACAGAATACGATGTTGACGAATCGGGGACGGACAAATTCAACGGAAGCAGACGAAAAAAGCAGGACATATTTCGCACGACGGGTGGGATTCTCTTGACGGGTGTATTGAATTTTAAAGAAACGATAAATCATTTCTACAATAAAACGATTCTGAACGAAGGAAGTTAATCATATAAAAAATAAATGAGAAAAAAAAATGTTAGAAAAATGTCCAAAATTTTTTTTTCACATTTTCAACATTTTCTTGCGCCAAATTCTTTCTAATATTATTTTCTATCTATGTTTAAATTTTCATATAGTTCGGATCAAAAAATGATGGTTTCCGAGTCGTTTTTGTCAAATTTTGGGTAGTTTTTCCAAAAAAAAAAAAAAAAAATTG